>ML262136.1:163397-207564 GCA_005239495.1 Nicotiana undulata
CAGTATTTCTTCCATGTTTAGCATATTATGAGATTGTCTTTACTTGGTAATTTATTCTTGATTGAAAGTATTGGCTGTTGAGCTTGAGAAGTGTTGATATGAATGATAATCCAAGTGTAGAGTATGCGATTGAGGTGATTGGTTATAGCTGATACCCTTGCCGGGCATTTATTGAGTTATTAATTGATGTTTTTCCCCTTGCCGGGGTATTTTGAACTGTCAATTTCCACTATGCTGTACTCTTTGCCATTATATCTGTTATTGTTTGGTGAGGAAGAGTGTAAAGCACGAAGGGTGATGTCGTGCCATGATATTTGATTACATTGCATAGTGAGGAAGAGTGTAAAACACGAAGGGTGATGCCGTGCCATGATTCATACTGATTATAAGCACGAAGGTTACTGCCGTGCCATGACTGTTATTGATTATAAGCACGAAGGATAATGTCATTCCATGATACATTGTACATTGCATTGTGAGGAAGAGAGTAAAAGCACGAAGGGTGATGCCGTGCCATTGTTTACATTTCTGGTACTTATACTTGTTTTGTTGGCTATTGTGATAGATTGCCTCCCTTGCTTACTTCTATCTGTCAATTTGACTGCTTCAATTCACTTGTTTCTCCTTACTGCTCCCGTATCCCTTACTTGTCTGCTTATCTCTTGCCTTGTATCATCCCTGTTATCTGCTGTAGAATAGGACAAGTTATCGTTATTGTCAAGTCTAGCCTCGTCACTACTTCGGCTGAGGTTAGGCTCGGCACTTACTCAGTACATGGGGTCGGTTGTACTGATGCTACACTGCACTTCTTAATGTTGCGCAGATCCCGCATTCGGACCCAGTGGACCGCATTGAGGGAGTCACCTTCAGTCCACCCAGAGCTTCAAGGTATACCCGCTGGCGTTCGTAGGCCTTGGTGTCTCTCCTGCATTTGGATTCCTTATTGTCTTACTTTTTCTCCTAGTTTCAAGACAATTATATATTTCTTTTCAGACTCTGTTTTTAGCACTCAGTTTAGATAGTTTGTGAGGTTGTGACACCCCAGTTTTGGGTATGCGACGTTATGTATTTTATTATTTCACTTTGCATTTTGAATTTCTGTTACATTTCTGCTGCTAAAGTTATGGAGTATGTTGGTTATTTCAGTTCATATTTGAAGGGTATAAATTTGTCTACTGTTGAATTGATTTGAATTTTTCTTAATGTGTAGTATACGTTGGCTTGTCTAGCGGGTTCAACGTTAGACGCAGTCACGGCCTGAAAGGTGGGAATTCGGGTCTTGACAGGCACCCACCTTAGTTTAAGGCTTAAATTGTTTCATCCTTACTGTTTCTCTTTGTTAAGGTTAAACTGGAATAACTGGAGTACGTTTCTTTAACACGCCTAGGCAAACCTTAGGCACAACGTTTGATAAAACCAAAATCAGTAACTACTTTTGTACATTGTCTATTAACCATAATGGTTTTAAAATCAGTCATCTTTTCTGAAACTCGTTAAACCCTGCTATTTGCTACTGGATTTACGCCTAGAATCCCTACTTTAGGTTCTGAAATATGAGACTTCTTTGTGTTTGAGACGTGCTATTAACGTGCATTATTTGTGGAGGATCTATGAGCCATATGTTTGTTTATGTGTATCCCGTATGTGCAAGTCCTAATTGTTTCTTTACTTGTCGCTTAGAGTTTGTCCTCTAAAACCTAAGAGGTTAGCCTAGCACTCACCCTCTAGGAATAGTAGTCCCTAACTTCCTCCAGGACTAATAAGATGGGACGGGTAATAGCACGCGATAAGCTTCGTAACCAACACACGCGTTTAAATAGTTTAGCGGGGTGGGAAGGGTAGAATATGGATATGATGACCGGTGCGCTAACACCATGTGTAGCCCTCTTCGAGGAATGACATATCGGGTACTGCATTGATGTGATCCATATCAATTTAAAACCTAGGACATTTTCATTCAAATGATTTTACTTTGTTATTCTTTAAATTTCTTTTAGTAATTTTAGTATTTACTTGAAATCTTCTCTTACATGTACCTTGTTTGCTATATGTTTACTGTCCAAATTAACAAAATTACTTGGCTTGGACCCATGATTATGGATCTCTAGGGGTGCCTAATACCTTCCCCTTGGGATAATTTCAAGCCCTTACCCAATCTCTGGTAATGCAAACTAGTTTATGAGTTAATTATGCTAGGTGCCCTAACGCACCATAAAATCGTTAGGTGGCGACTCTTCCTTAAACCTTTTCCTTTAAGGAGTTGTCCAGAATGTCATGAAACCCGATCTCCGCGTACCTAACCCGTGCGAGGAAAAGGGGGGTGTGACAACATGGCGACTCTGCTGGGGACATTCCCTAGGCTTTTACCATTACAAGTCGCTGCTTTGTGAATTTGGACCTTTAATTTTGTTAAAAGATTGCACCCTTTCCCATTCCCCGCTATATGCTATTAACTGTTTAATTTCGCAAAGTATTTATTTTGCCTAAACGAAACTGACATATCTTCATGTTTTCTTTGTAACTGCTTTCAATTATAACTGCTGTATTTCCTTTCTTTACCGCTTTCTTCAATGTGAAAATACATGCCTAATTGTTTAAGTGTTATTTATTGCATATCATGCTCTGCATTCATATTCCACTCGTGCCAAACAGAAATCCTATAGCAACGTTTACAATGAGTGGTTGCGCTATTCCAATATTACTACCCCCTAAATTCGGAAAGGCGTATTTGCGATAAAACTAGTCGATCAGCAGTGCAGTCGACAGTTCCGTGCCTTCCCCCTTGAGTTGTCCGCTCAAGGGTACCGGTCTAAAATCCCATAGAAACCTTACTATATTGTAATTTTGCATGCATCATGGTCAAACCTAGCCAGGCTAATGTGTTGTCCGCACAATAGCCTTTAAGATAGCCTTGTCCAAAGTCCATTGGGTTTCCCTGGAACCCAAATGGACGCCTTCATGTTCTGTGCATTTATTTGGGGAACTAAATGCTCTTTGCTAATTATTGATATTAAATAGTCGAGTCTGGTGGGGGTAAGGGCCTAACCCTTTTTGTTTTGCAGAAATGAGGCACGAAACCCCCAGATTCGGCATGGTCGCCAATATCCACCCCAAATTGTTAAACTGGTGGGAAGATCTTCACTCCAGCGATAAAACACTCGTCAGGAAACACTTGGGCAACCTGCCCTCTCTTTTGGATATTCAGCCTAACAAAATGATGATAGAGGCTGCTACCTTATTCTGGGATTGCGATCGGTTGGTATTCTGCTTTGGAAACAATGAAATGACACCGCTGCTGGAAGAAATAGGAGGTTTGGCCGGTTTGTCTTGGGAATCTCCAGGGTATCTGATGCCCGAGAATCGCACAGGTTGGGGTTTTCTCAAAGTGTT
This sequence comes from Nicotiana undulata, assembly GCA_005239495.1. Lineage (NCBI taxonomy): Eukaryota > Viridiplantae > Streptophyta > Magnoliopsida > Solanales > Solanaceae > Nicotiana > Nicotiana undulata. Next base: position 166,788 of record ML262136.1, read on the forward strand.
GGGTCTAGAAAAAAATCCAGACTTGATATGTTTAAAGGATTCGTACATCCCTTTTGATTACTTGTACGAAAGGTTCGGTCGTAGCAAATCATACCGCACCTATCAGAATGAGTTTGCCCTCACTTCTCTAGGGCACATCCATCGCCGAGTGTTTGCTTTCATGGTTTGTTTTCTGGGTTTAATGGTGTTCCCGACAAAGAAGGAGAGGATCCACACTAGGTTGGTCATGGTCACTAAGACTTTAATGGAAGGGATCAACGGACAGGACTTCATCATTGTGCCTATGATCATTGCAGACATATACCGAGCCTTAGAAATGTGTCAACGGGGAACAAAGCATTTCGAAGGTTGCAACTTATTACTTCAACTTTGGCTCACTGAACATCTGCAAAGGGGTGACTACCGACAAGACATCCATCGCAGAATCTGGGATGACCATATCGCTTTCCACCACCCAAAGCGAATGAACTATATTCCAGACATGTTCGCTCAGCCGGAAAATGCCGAGGGATGGGTTGAGTTACTGGGGAATTGACCGAGAACCAGATTCAGTTGATGTTTGAATGGTTCCCAACGGACGAATTTATCATCCGATCCCGAGACGCTTCATTTCTGATATTGATTGGTCTGAGGGGAACGTACCCTTACGTCCCTCTTCGAGTTATGAGGCAAGCAGGGAGGAGGCAAGTTATACCTAGGGTTGATAAGATGAGCCATCTTCGAGCAGAATTCTAGGACAACGACAGCCCTCACAGGTGACAAGCTCAGCATTTGTGGCACTACAAGATTGTACTTGAGAAAGACACCATCGAGCCGGACATGTATCATGCCGGTCGTACTCCTTTCTATCTAAGCTGGTTAGAAGAAGATATGGAGGGTCAATTCGAGCCAGGGTTCGCTCAGGGTCACCGGGTCATAGATGAGAAGTCCGAAGCGCTAGTTAAATTCAACAATCTACGCAAGAGGCTCCGTGAATGTGAGAATAATCATCACCAGATACACGAGTCCAGCAGAAAGCTGATTGAGGAATGGAAGGATATGGCTATCAGCTCTAGCAAGAGGCTAGGGTACTTGGAGCGAGGTATAGTCGAGCTGGAGGAAAAGTTCATCAAGAGGATCGAGGACTGCAAAAAGGCTAAAGGAGCCGAAGGAGGATATCTAGCCAGGACCTACCTACTGTTGGGACTTCGCGAGTTGGGAAAGCTGATCGAAGGAAGCAGGAATGCCAAATCTGGGGAAGGTTCTTCTAGGACCAAGTAGATAGGGGTTGTCTTTTATTTTGTCTCCTTTGATGTAATAAGGTCGTCGACCAATAATGACTTTTATTTGTTTGCATATTTAGAGTCGTTTTTATCATCAATAAAATGAGGCATTTATCATTTTAAGTTCTCCAAATTAATTTGTCGCTAGGCCCACCTCGGGAACAAAGAGGTTCCCCAACTTAGGATGCGTTTTATATTTTCGCATTACGTGTTTAAATTACTGCAATATTCTTTATAATCCTCACTGACTTCGTTACCTTTCTATTTTTCCTTTATTTATTATTCCCCTCCCCAAAGGTTAGTTCGTGCATTCTGGCATTATCAGTCTATTGCACAAGATCCAAGGGCCCTCCTCCTACTCCTCTTCCTAGTCCTCCCAGGGGCAAGACAAAGGCAAAAGTAAGATGGAAGAGTCCAGCGGCACCAGACAAAAGAATCGGGTTGAACGGGTAGAGGCCGCTGACGGTCGGGGTATTCAGGTTTGCATGAGAACATGTCACCACTGGAACAAAAGCTGCTGAAATTTCAAGAAGAACTTGATCAGGTCCGAAATCTGGCCAATCTGTCTTTTTCCCTCAACGTCCCTGACGTCACCCCTACACCTCCACCGAATATCCCAAAACAGCCAAATCACCCTGCACTTCATCGTCACGCCACTCCCCCAAAGAACCAAACTCTCCCCGCACAGTGCAACACTTGCCACAACACTCCACCTCCACCCACGGGACCTCAGACTCACACAAAAGATCATCTCCTTGCCTACAACAATCCCATCTACATGGAGACTGTGACTCACTCCACCCCACCTGTCACACATACATTTGAGTCCGATGAGAAAGACTTGCTTATCAAGAATCTGGTTGAGGAACTTAGGAAGCTGACTAGCCGAGTCCAGGGTGTTGAAGGAGTCAAGGGGGTCGAAGGTCTGAACTATGAAGACCTCTGCATACAACCTGATGTCGAACTGCCCGAGGGGTACAAACCTCTAAAGTTCGAGATGTTCGAAGGTACTGGTGATCCAAGGGTCCACCTGAGGACCTACTGTGACAAATTGGTTGGCGCAGGAAAAGACGAAGGGATCCGCATGAAGCTATTTATGAGGAGTTTGAAGGGAGATGCGCTATCTTGGTATATCAGCCAAGACCCCAAGAAGTGGTCCAACTGGGTAGGTATGGCAACAAACTTCATGGACAGGTTTATATTCAACGCAGAGAACACACCAGATGTGTTCTATATCCAGAACTTGAGGAAGAAACCCACAGAAACTTTTCGCGAGTATGCTACTCGTTGGAGGTCGGAAGCTGCCAAAGTCAAGCCTGCTTTAGAGGAAGAACAGATGAACAAATTCTTTGTTCGGGCTTAGGACCCGCAATACTATGAACGACTGATGATGGTTGAGGGTCAAAAGTTCTCCGACATTATCAAATTGGGAGAGCGGATTGAAGAAGGTATCAAGAATGGTATGGTTACTAACTTTGAAGCCTTACAGGCCACTAATAAAGCTCTGCAGTCCGGAGGTGTGTCCAGAAAGAAGGATGTGGAAGCCGTGATGGTTGCACAACAAGTCAAATCCCTCCCTAAATACCAGGTCTATCCCGCACCTCCATTCACATATCAACCCGGTCCAAATTACCAAGCACCCTCACCTTCATACCAAACTCCACCATCTACGTACCAAGCTCCACCACCCACATATCAACCCACTTCACCCAAATACTTCCAACCCGCTCCCGTCTACAACACCTATAACTCCTAGCCATCTCACTACCAGTCGCCCCCTACCCGTCAAAACTTCCCTAGGCCTCGCCCTAACTTTGATCGTCGCCCTCCAAAATAATACACCGCCATAGCCGAGCCCGTTGACCAGCTGTATGAAAAGATCAAAGCTACTGGTTATGTCACGCCTATCCCTGCTGTCACCCCTGAAAACCCTTCTCAGTGGATCAACCCGAACAAATCCTGTGCATACCATTCTGGCATGAAAGGACACACCATCGATGAATGCCGCTCTTTGACGGATAAGATACAAACCCTTATTGATAACAAGATTATTGTGGCCAAGGAATCCGCTCCGAACGTCCGTAACAATCCTTTACCAGACCATAAGGGCGGAGGTATCTATATGATTGAGGTAGAAGATGATTAGGATCCCGAGGGGTCAATCGGGTTGATCGCAGAAGGCGATGACCCAAAGAAACCTGCAGTTACACTCATCCCGATCATAGTCCAGATCCAACCATCTAAGAATGCTGAGGTGAATATGTCTATCCCACTCGAGTTTGAAGCAGCACCACCGGCAAAGGCGAAGGCACCAGTGCCAATTGAGGTTGATTTCGGGTCTCCGGCAAAGGCGCCCGCACCCTTCGAGGTTGCAGTCTTGCCGCCCAAAGCCCGTGTGCCATTTGAAGTAAGGATAGTCGCACCGGTCCCAGTGGCGATGTCAACCACACCACCTTTCTATTCAAATGCTATCCTTTGGGATTATACAGCTGAGGCGAGAAGGAAAAGTAAAAGCGGGTCTGAAGAAGCCATCGCAGCACAGGGTATGACAAGAACTGGTAGAGTCTATACCCCTGAGCATCTGGCCGAGTCAAGAAAGTAGGCTGCCAACCGGCCTTCCTTCACTGAGATAGGTTCAGACGATCTTTGGAGGAAAATACAGGCTAAAGAATATTCGGTCATCGACCAACTTAACAAGACACCAACACAAATATTCATTCTCTCTCTGCTGCAGAACTCTGAGACGCACAGAAATGCTTTGCTAAAAGTGTTGAGTGAAGCCTATGTACCGAACAATATCACTAGCGGGGAAATGGCCAACATGGTAGGCCAAGTACTGGAAAGCCACAAAATCACTTTTCACGAAGACGAGTTGCCACATGAGGGATAGGGACATAACAAGGCTCTGCACATCACCGTGCAATGCGAGGATTACTTCATAAACAAGATTCTTGTCGATGGAGGGTCCAGTCTTAACATATGTCCGCTGATAACACTCAAGAAGTTGGGTAAGGGACTACATGAGATAAAGGATGGAGCGATCAAGGTGAAAGCCTTCGACGGTTCTCAAAGGTCTACCATTGAGGAGATCAGTCTATGTCTGCAGATGGGACCGACTTGGTTCGAGGTGGACTTTCAGGTGATAGATGTGCCGGCATCTTACAATCTGTTGTTAGGACGATCCTGGATCCATGTTGCTGGGGCCGTCGCATCAACACTACATCAGGCAGTAAAATTCGAGTGGAACCACCAAGAGGTGATCATCCACGGCGACAGTAGCAGCCCTATTTACAATCGCCAGACTATCCCTGTAATTGGAGGAAAGAGAAAGCTGGGTGGAGGAACCTACCACCATATCGAGCGGGTCAATGTTGTCGACAAGGAAAAATAGCGGGATAGCAAGATAGAGAGCATCTTGAATTGGGGAGGATACGATCCAGGAAAAGGGCTCGGTAAGAACCTCCAAGGGATCACGAAACCCATCAAGCTCAAGAAACATGGTACCACTTTCGGTCTGGGGTATGAGTATACATGGGAAGAATTCAAAACCTGGTCGCCCCCATGGCGCGGTCACTATTACCCCTTGGATCAACCAATACCTCATTTGGAGCAGACTTTCCAGCAGGCTGATATCATCTACAGGTTCGACGAAGAAGAAGCACTGGCGGCAATGAGGGACTTGTTTCTAGACAACGGGGACATGGATTGTTGTGTTGTTCTCAAGGAGGAGGGGGAGGAAGGCCCTTACATACAGGCAGTGAGCAGAGGGGCTCGTCTCAAGAACTGGTCCATCCGTACGACCAAAGCCTGCCGAGCCTCGGGGTAGCCAGGCTAAAAACAAGCATTATTTACTGTTTTATTTACTAAATGAGTTCTTCCTTTTCTGTATTTTCAATTCCCGCAATAAGATCTTCAATGTTCAAAACAATTATTCGTTTTATCAAAGCATTTATGATTTCCTTATGAATCTTATATTTATTTGCTACTGTTTTCTCCCATTACTTTATCTATACATCATTACTATTACTTATCTTGATGAATTGATGACTGTGACGTGCAATGAGACAACACAACAAACGGACATTGATTCAGAAGAAGATGATATACCCGTCGATATTTCCAAAGAAGTTAAGAACATTGAAAACAGACCTAAGTCCAACCTGGACGATACTGAAATAATAAATCTGGGGGATTTAGAGAACGTCAAGGAGAAACGGATCAGTATTCATTTGTCGCCGTCAGAAAAGAAAGAGTATACAAAGTTTCTAAGGGAATATGAGGACATATTCGCCTGGTCGTATGATAACATGACTAGTCTAAGTACATCTATTGTGGCTCACAAACTGCCAACCAATCCAATGTGTCCACCGGTAAAACAAAAGCTCAGAAAATTCAAACCCGACATGAGTTTAAAAATCAAATAAGAAGTTACCAAGAAGATCAACGCCAAAGTTCTCCGGGTAGTTGAGTACCCGACATGGTTAGCTAACATTGTACCTGTGCCGAAGAAGGACGGGAAGGTCAGAATCTGTGTCGACTACCGGGATCTCAACTGGGACAGTCCGAAGGATGACTTCCCCTTGCCAAATATACACATTCTGATTGACAAATGCGCCAAACATGAGTTACAGTAATTCGTAGATTGCCTCGCGGGTTATCATCAAATTTGAATGGACGAAGAAGATGCGGAGAAAACGGCGTTCATTACGCCATGGGGAATATACTATTACAAGATGATGCCATTCGGCCTGAAGAATGCAGGGGCCACCTACATGAGGGCTATGACTACTATATTCCATGACATGATTCACAAAGAGATTGAGGTGTAGGTGGACGACGTCATTATCAAATCAAAGAAAGTTGATGATCACATGGAAGATTTGAGGAAGTTCTTCAACAGGTTAAGAAAATACAATCTGAAACTGAACCCTGCGAAGTGTGCATTCGGGGTTCCTGCTGGGAAGTTACTGGGTTCATTGTAAGCCGCCGGGGAATAGAATTGGATCCATCCAAAGTCAAAGCCATTCAGGAATTGCCACCGCCAAAGAACAAGAAGGATGTTATGAGTTTCCTGGGGAGACTTAATTACATCAGCCTATTCATAGCACAATCTACAGTCATTTGTGAACCGATCTTCAAGATGCTAAAGAAGGATGCCGCAACCAAGTGGACCGAGGATTGTCAAAAGGCTTTTGAAAGAATCAAGGAGTATTTGTCAACACCGCCAGTTTTGGTACCGCCTGAGCCAGGTAGACCTCTGTTACTCTACCTTGCGGTACTAGACGAAGCTTTCGGTTGCGTTCTTGGGAAACATGACGAAACAGGAAGAAAGGAGCAAGCGATCTACTACCTCAGTAAGAAGTTCACACCGTATGAGGCCCGATATTCTTTATTAGAACGCACTTGCTGTGCTTTGACTTGGGTCACCCAGAAGCTAAGGCACTACTTCTGTGCCTACACAACGTACCTCATATCAAGGATGGATCCACTAAAGTACATCTTTCAGAAACCCATGCCTACTGCAAGCTAGCCAAATGAAAAATCCTGTTGAGCGAGTTCGACATTATTTACATAACTCAAAAGGCTGTCAAAGGACATGCACTAGCAGACCATCTCGCTGAGAATTCTGTGGACGGAGAATACGAACCCCTGAAAACGTATTTTCCCGATGAAGAGGTATCATTCGTAGGGGAAGACATTGCAGAATCCTACGACGGTTGGAGGATGTTCTTTGATGGAGCAACAAAATTCAAAGGGGTTGGTATTGGAGCAGTCCTGATATCAGAAACCGGTTAGCATTATCCGGTATCCGCAAAACTCAGATTTCCATGCACCAACAATATGGCTGAATATGAGGCCTGCATCTTAGGGCTCAACCTGGCCATCGGCATGAACGTCCAGGAGTTGTTAGTAATTGGTGACTCAGACTTACTGGTACACCAAGTACAAGGAGAATGGGAAACCAAGAATTCCAAGATATTGCCATACCTACATCATGTTCAGGAGTTGAGAAAGAGGTTTACAAAGATAGAGTTTCGGCATGTCCCTAGAATCCAGAATGAGTTTGTTGATGCTTTGGCTACTCTGTCATCCATGATCCAGCATCCAGATAAGAATTTCATTGATCCTATTCCAGTGAACATCCACAATTATCCAGCTTACTGTGCCCATGTTGAAGAAGAAGCAGACGGAAATCCTTGGTTTCATGATGTCAAGGGGTACCTGGCAAAAGGAGAATACTCAGAGCTTGCAAATACCACTCAGAAACGCACACTTCGGAGACTATCCAACAATTGCTTTTACAGCGGAGGAATCCTGTATAGGAGGACTCCCGATTTGGGGATATTAAGGTGTGTTGACACAAAGGAAGCATCAAAATTATTGGAGGAAAACTCACGCTGGGACATGCGGCCCACATATGTACGATTTTGTTTTGGCAAAAAAGATACTCCGAGCCGGTTATTACTGGATGACCATGGAAATGGACTGCATCCGGTATGTCCGAAAGTGACACCGATGTTAGATACATGGGGATATGATAAAGGTACCTCTGAGTGTGCTTAATGCAACAAGTTCACCGTGGCCATTCACCGCCTGGGGCATGGACGTTATTGGACCAATCGAACCAGCCGCCTCTAATGGACACATGTTTATTCTGGTTGCCATTGATTACTTTACTAAATGGGTCGAAGCATCCTCCTACAAATCAGTCACCAAGAACAACTTTGTCCGCGACCGCATTGTTTGTCGGTTCGGAGTTACAGAATCAGTCATCACCGATAACGGATCTAATCTTAACAATGACTTGATGAAATCCATGTGTGAAACGTTCAAAATCAAACACAAGAACTCCACAACATACAGACCTCAGATGAATGGAGCCGTTGAGGATGCCAACAAAAACATCAAGATAATACTGAGAAAAATGATAGAAAAGCATAAGCAATGGCACGAGAAATTATCATTTGCTTTGTTGGGGTATCGTACCACAGTCCATACGTCAACCGGGGCAACTCCTTATATGTTGGTTTACGGTACAGAGGCTATTATTCCTGCCGAAGTTGAGATTCCATCTCTGAGAATCATACAAGAAGTTGAGCTCAGCGACGCAGAATGGGTGAGGAGCCGTTATGAACAACTAGCCCTCATAGACGGAAAGAGAAAGAACGCAGTCTGTCATGGCCAATTATATCAGAACAGGATGACCAGAGCCTTCAACAAGAGAGTCAAGCTGAGACAATTTACACCGGGGCAGCTGGTGTTAAAGAAAATATTTCCACATCAGGATGAGGCCAAAGGGAAATTTTCTCCCAACTGGCAGGGTCCGTACATGGTTCATAGAGTGCTGACAGGAGGAGAACTTATACTCGCAGAAATGGATGGAGAAATTTGGCCTAAACCGATCAACTCAGATGCAGTCAAGCGCTACTATGTGTAACCCTTTATGCTTTCTTCAATGTTGTAAATTGAACTACGCCTGACCTGATTCCCTTTTAAGAGGGGATACGTAGGCAGCCCTATGGGTTCAGTCACAATTTAATAAGAATCTCATTTCTCCCCACAAATGGAAATTGGGGCAGAATTTTGAGGAGGACCCTCAAAATTCTGAAGCAAGTTCAGCCAATCGCCGCACAAGCAACTGCCAGAAGTATTCACCCATCAAACCGGGGCAGAATTTTGAGGAGGACCCTCAAAATTCTGAAGCAAGTTCAGCCAATCGCCGCACAAGCAACTGCCAGAAGTATTCACCCATCAAACCGGGGCAGAATTTTGAGGAGGACCCTCAAAATTCCGTGGTAGGAAGGGTTGCAATGTCTAGAATCGCGTCACAGTCGTCGGTTCACCTAAAAATATTTTACGTTATATGCTTATATTATATCTTTTCAAAATCATGCATATCTGTTTTGGAACAGCTTGCTTAGCGAACGCTACCCCAATGATATATCATGATCAAACGAGCGAGCCAAGTAAAGCCAGCGGGAATGCGAACTGACCTTTTCCCCTCTATAGAACTCACGATTTTTCTTTGGATGCAGGCACAAAGACGGAGAAAGCCCTAAACATATTATTATCCCTCGCAAGACGTATATCTATCAAAGACACGCTCTCAAACGCGTTGCACATGCAGACGCTTATTATCATCGCAAAACAATGCTTCATTCGCAACAATCATATCGCAGCAGTTCATCACAAGCTAAGAACTCTTACTGCCATTTTACTCCTTGCACAAGGCTACTATTCTACCTTCCGAGGTTCTACGCTACCTCCCTCTGCATTTTTATTTCCTGCATTAGATAAGACTACTATTCTGCCTTTCGAGGTTCCACGCTACCTCCCTCTGCATTTTTATTTCCTACATTGCATAAGGCTACTATTCTGCCTTCCGAGGTTCCACGCTACCTCCCTCTGCATTTTTATTTCCTACATTGCATAAGGCTACTATTCTGCCTTCCGAGGTTCCACGCTACCTCCCTCTGCATTTTTATTTCCTGCATTGCATAAGGCTACTATTCTGCCTTCCAAGGTTCCACGCTACCTCCCCCTTTGCATTTTAATTTCCTGCATTGCATAAGGCTACTGTTCTGCCTTCCGAGGTTCCATGCTACCTCCCTCTCTGCATTTTATTTCCTGCATTGCATAAGGCTACCATTCTGCCTTCCGAGGTTCCATGCTACCTCTCATTTACTTTTCAAAGCAACCACTTTTCATGCCGTCACTTATTCTTGCTTCCTTTCGGGCTAAGCTCTGCCCTTTCTAATTTTGCAAGACTAAGCTCTGTCTTGTTAGCATCATGCTACTGTATTTTTCATGGGCTGAAATATCGCCAACTTGTCCAAGGGCGTCATCGTTCAGAGGCACCATCTTCATGGCCCGAGAACATCATTCTATGGCCCGAGGATCTCTTTATTAAACTTGCATATCATTATTCAAAGGCATCATGGTTCGGAGGCACCATCATCATTGCCCGAGAACATCATTTCATAGCCTGCGGATCCCGCATCAAGCGGTTCATGGACCAGGACATCATGATCTAAGGACGTCATCCTCAACCGTCCAAAGATAGCATTCATAGTCCAACAGGAACTTGCATCATGTCTAAATTACACACAATATACGCTTGTCATTTGTTTGCAGGTAATCCGGCCAGGACAACCAGCTAGGCAGGAGCGGACCGCGCCGGTTTCCCATACGACCCCGTAAGACCTTCCTATTTTTACCTTACCTCGCACCTTGCGTTCGTTCTTGTAAAACGTCACCGGTATATTTCGTCGATGATTCTGGAACTACATACGGCCTGATTCCTGTAAAACCAGGGATATGTTGGCAGCTCAGAAGCCAGGGTGCGGCCAAATTCTCTCATCCAATTCCCACTTGGTCAAAATTGGCCATCATATCTTTACCCATGAACTCTTTCATCCTTCCCGGGTAAAGAGGGGCAGCTGTTGATACCCAATTTTTCCTCAAATTATTTTCAAATTTGCATATAAGCTTTCAAAATCACTCTTTGTAATAATGAGTATTTTCCCCTATTTTTTTTCATATTTTATTTAGTTATTTTCATGTTTATTTAATATTTCATATCTTAATAATTATTCACAAATTACGTTATAAATAATTTCAAAATGTTCCCAGCTCGGTATGCTACTTTTAATCATTTTCTTGTCCATTAGGACTCAATCATTTCACAAATTAACCAACTGGGTCTCATTTAATTCTAATTACAGTAATTTTACAATTATAACCCAATTAAATACTTTGTGTTGTTTTAATTCAAAACTTATGCATTTTTTACATGTGAGATTATTTAATTACTGTAATTTTACATATTTAAACTTAATTTCACTTTTTGTACAATTATTAGCTATTTTATTAATTATTTATCTATTTTTATGGGTATTTAATATCTAGCCACTTCTATTTTAGAACCTAGCCAATTTTAACCCCAACCCATCAGATTAAATAACCCAACCCAAACCCAATTGAATACCCAACCCAAACCAATAATAACCCAGCCCAACCCCTCAATTATCTGAGCCGTTGATCAAGATAGATCAACGGCCCAGAATCAATTTTCCTAAAATAATTCTAACCAAACCCCCCTTCCCCTCTCATTCTTTCGAGACCGTTCATCTCTCTATCTCTCGTCTCTCTCTCTCTAGTCTCTAGAGGCTTCTGTCTCTTCATCTCCGATGGATCTCCACCGCCTTCCTCTGGCCACCATCCTTTCGACTACGAGCCTCCATGATGTCTCCTCCATCTAGCTCACTTCATCTCTAAAGCCCTCGAGGGTCTGGTTCATGCTGACTTGCACCTGGGGCACCTGCTTTGGTTGTTCTTGGCCTCTCCGGTGGGGTTTGGACACATCCACGCCATATCCACTACAATCTTTGAGTTTTGCGGTAGATTTTCCGGTTATCTTCAATCCTCTCTGAAACCCTAATTTTTGCCTAAACCTCTCATATCTATGGTGTTTCTAAACGATTCAAGCCTGTTTCTTTATGTTTTACATTATTCTTAACTCAATCTTTAAGAATCTTTGACTGTCAAACGTTTTTACTACCTTTTAAAACTAGGGTTTCTCTGATACCTTTTTATGTTTGTTTTGAACTAAGTTTCTTCTTGCCTTTAAGTCTGTTCTTTGCATATCATGATGACTCTGTGATTCTACTAGCCTTTTATCTTACTTGTGTTAAAAGCCCTAATTTTACTAAGTCTTCTTCGTTGGTTTTGTGTATTAGCATGACTCTGCTTGTTTCTTGTTTAAGTTGTCGTGATTACCTGCCTCGGATATGTTTACTGAATTCTATTAGCTTAACTTACACCACCACTATGTGCTTATGTCTATCTCGATTGTTCAGACTTGCATCTTTCTACTAACAATTGTTCAACCTACCTGTTTACTATGTCTGGTCATTCTTGTCTATTTATATGATGAATATAGAATTGTGACTCTTCTTTGATTGATTCTGGACTCCATACTTTGGGGTTTGATTGATAAACTTTCCTTCGAGACTTCGAGTTTTACCTCCCCTATTCGAATCAGTTGATTCACTTAACTTGTCTGATGTGGTACTATATTCTTATTGTCTATTTCCTTACTTAAAATAATTTTTGAACTTAGCCTTAATTGTTTACCCTGTCCTTAATCAACTGTGATTCCTTCCTTATTTAGTCGTGTACTGACTTTATTTACCTTATATGTTATTGGTTTTACCATTTGAGTTTTGAAATCCCTTAACTTAAGGAAACTGTATCTTGATTTCCTGACTGATTGATTCTGAGTTCTTTGATTACCATGCTATTGTGATTCTTACCATATTTGCTACTCGTTTCTCAACTATAAAAGCTCTAGCTTTTCAATAAAAAGGGGACGAACATTTTTGGTTCAAAAGTTCTCTTTCCCACACTCAAACTCTCTCTTCTGTCACCTTGGTATCACTTGCTCTTGTCTATTGTTAGCCGGCTACAAGCCAAGGCTAACAATTGTGCTCTTTCTCTTGTTCTTTCATTCTGCTTGCTTCTTTTTCACTGGTATGTCCTATTTTAAATTCAAAGCTTCATCAACAATATGATCCTCTACTTGTTTCAGTTCTTACTATTCATAGTTTGCTTCTATTTGTGCTTCTTTTGTGAAATCTGTAACTAGAATACATCATCAGCATGCTACTATTTTCCTTGTCATGTGTGTTTCTGAGCATAACTTATAAGTTGTCTCTTGGTTGTGCTATACCCCAATTCTCTATCCCTCTTCTGTGTGATCTTTGTGTCTGGTTTATGGCTATGTCAGGGCAAACAATCTCTGAACATGTCTAAACCATTCCTATACCCCTACTGGGTTGTTCACAGTTATATGTTCTACATGTCCCCACTCCCATTGATCCCTGCTTGTGGTGTTTGAACCTGTTGTGATTCAATGTGCGCTATTTTAATGTTGTTTTTGGACTGTTACTTATCACTTTCTTTTCAAAACTGTTTTGATTTATGAAAATGTTTCAAATAAATCTCTTTCAAAACTCTTCTTTTCAAATTCACCTCTAGCACTTCACATTATTCCTAGAGACTTAAGTTCCACCCCCTCAGTGTGAGCATTGCTTAGGGAACCTCGTGAATTCCCTATGAACTTTGACACACTGAGGATGGTATTTCCACACTGCACTTACTCAAGTTTTGGCAACTATGTCTGGGTGTGAGCATTGCCCGGGAACTCACGAGGACCTTAGGGAACTTTGACGCACCCAGACCATGAAAGGCTGTGAGATTCGAAAGGATTGAGGATTGGAATATATGGGCCTAAGTGAAGGCTCCCTATAGAAGTAGCTTCTTGTTTTCCTTCTTTCCATTATGTAATTTATTACTTTTGGTCTGTAATAACATGTAAATGAATACTCGGGGCTGGATAGTGAAGATGGGATGGGATTATGCATGTCTAGTATAGTTGTGGGTAGAGATCATGCCTATAGGGTTTACTTTACCTATGTGTGCAATAGTATCATGTTTAGGATATGCTTGCCATGCATTAGAAACCATGTTTAAGTATGTTTATTTCAGCATCTCATCACGCTCACGCTCACTTAGAGAATTAGGTTAAGCAACCTGTAAAACTGTTATAATTGATGCAAACACTTCACTTAGAAATCCTGCTCATAGTTTAAATAACTATATAAAAAACAGTTGGCATAAGTAAATACTGCCTCTGCATGTTCCTGATCTACATATAGAAATCCTGTTCTAGGTTTCAAATTATCAGTACTTGCATTAGATAACATGTCACTTTAGGGATTCACTCTCAGCATGCTCATTCATTTATGTTAGGATCCCATACTGTCGCAAACACCTAGAAATCATGCTAGGATCATGAACTTAATGAAATTATGTCTCCATGCTTCCCGTTAATAAGCAACTTCGTTAATAAGGGATTCTGGTTCTTAAGAAAGTATTCATGGGCATTCAGAAAAATATGCATCGCTCTATGCATTTAGATATCATGTCATAAGACATGGCACCCACCTTAGTTTAAGGCTTAAATTGTTTCATCCTTACTGTTTCTCTTTGTTAAGGTTAAATTGGAATAACTGGAGTACGTTTCTTTATTACGCCTAGGCAAACCTTAGGCACAACGTTTGATAAAACCAAAATAAGTAACTACTTTTGTACACTGTCTATTAACCATAATGGTTTTAAAATCAGTCATCATTTCTGAAACTCGTTAAACCATGCTATTTGCTATTGGCTTCACGCCTAGAATCCCTACTTTAGGTTCTGAAATATGAGACTTCTTTGTGTTTGAGACGTGCTATTAACGTGCATTATTTGTGGAGGATCTATGAGCCATATGTTTGTTTATGTGTATCCCGTATGTGCAAGTCCTAATTGTTTCTTTCCTTGTCGCTTAGAGTTTATCCTTTAAAACCTAAGAGGTCAGCCTAGCACTCACCCTCTAGGAATAGTAGTCCCTAACTTCCTCCAGGACTGATAGGATGGGACGGGTAATAGCATGCGATAAGCTTCGTAACCAACACGCACGTTTAAATACCTTAGCGGGGTGGTAAGGGTAGAATATGAATATGATGATCGGTGCGCTAATACCACGTGTAGCCCCTCTTCGAGGAATGACATACCGGGTATTGCATTGATGTGATCCATATTACTTTAAAACCTAGGACATTTTCATTCAAATGATTTTACTTTGTTATTCTTTACATTTATTTTAGTAATTTCAGTATTTACTTGAAATCCCCTCTTACATGTACCTTGTTTGCTATCTGTTTACTTTCCAAATTCACAAAATTACTCGGCTGGGACCCACATTTGTGGATTTCGAGGGGTGCCTAATACCTTCCCCTTGGGATAATTTCAAGCCCTTACCTAATCTCTGGTAATGCAAACTAGTTTATGAGCTAATTATGCTAGGTGCCCTAACGCACCATAAAATCGTTAGGTGACGACTCTTCCTTAAACCTTTTCCTTTAAGGAGTTGTCCAGAATGTCATGAAACCCGATCTACGCATATCTAACCCATGCGAGGAAAAAAGGGGGTGCGACAATTTCCAGTGTCACAGTCTTAGCATGACACAGAGATGACCAATCCATGCCCAAAATCACGTCAAAATCAACCGTACTAAGAAATAAGAGATCAACTCTCATCTCTAATTCACCAATAGTCACCACACATGACTGTATACACGGTTCAGAAAAATAGAATCTCCCATTGGCGTAAATACATGAACATGTGTAACTAAGGAATCACGAGGCATATCCAAATAACGAGTAAAATACGATGATAAATGTGAATAAGTGGAACCATGGTCAAATAATATGGAAGCATCCATGTGGCACACTAAAACAATACATATGATCTAGCTTCCTGAGCCCCACCCCGAGCTACCTGACCGAGTGGTGAAGTAACTGGTGTGGAAGTCATAACCTGATCCCTCTACTGAACTGGACCTCCCAAAAGATGGGGACAATACCTCCTCACATGTCCATACTCTCCACACTTAAAGCAACTCCGATCCGTCAATTGTGGCGGGGAGTGAATCGGACCCCTAAAACCAGAATAACTACTAGAAGGACTTGGTATAGATGAACCCTGAACTAATTGAGCACGTGAACTTTGAGTTCGGAGGGAACTGAGAGATGACTGACCCAGACGAGCACTATATGAACTATGGCTAGTTGATGCACCACGATGAACCAGAAGAACCATCTAAGCGAGCCTATAAGGACGAACCCTGTTGTGGTGGAACTGTCCTCCACATGAGGCACTACTGAAACCACCCAAACCACGAGGCCTCATGGCCTCCCTCTGTGCATGCTCCTGACTGTGAACCTGCTCTACGCGTCTAGAAAGATCAACCACCTCGTCGAACCTAGATCCTGATTCATGACGAAGGGCATTCCATAGTTGAGGCCATCAATGAACCTCTTAATCCTCTGTCTCTATGGGAACCAAACATATCGCAGGATGAGCCAACTTTGAAAATCTCAACTCATATTGGGTTACATACATGCCCTCCTAGCATAGCTTCTCAAAATCTACGCAACTTCTCCCTGCGGGTGTGTGGAACAAACTTCTCTATGAATAGAACTGAGAACTCATGCCACATAAGTGGTGTAGTGCTGGCTGGCCTCCTCAACTCACAGGGCTCCCACCATCTAAAGGCTCCCGATAGCTAAAAAGTATTAAATGAGACTCCACTAGTCTCTAGAATATCCGTCGTGCGAGGGATCCGCGGGAACCTGTCTAAGAAATCCTAAGCATCTTATGACTTAGCCGTATTGAACTCTTGAGGCCTGAGCCTCTCAAACCTCTCTAACCTCTCCTTCTCCTCGTCACTCATAGGTGGACCAACCTATGCCTGAGCAACTGCAACTAGATGGGCTAGTAGTACCCCCGATGTCTGAAGACCATGAACTACCTAAACTAGAGTACGGCCGACGGGAGTCTAAGCACCACCCCAACCTAAGATGTTTTTGGTGCGGCCAGAACTAAAACCGCTAGAGCAAGGCTAATGTATACAATCAATATCTAGGAGAAGCCTTCTAAAGGCCTGGAATCTCAATGGGCACAACTGGTGCGTGAGCTGGTCCCACCGGCTCAACCATATATGGTATCTGCTCCTAAGCTGGATCAACTAATGTCTCCACTAGTAATACTCTAGAAATAGTACGAGGTATACCTCGGCCTCTACTGCAGCCCTGACCTCTCACGTCCCTAGCTGGTGGTATTGTTGGCCATCCGCCCGATCTGGTCACAGGTATCCTCATCATCTGCAAGAGAATAGAATAACAGAGGTTTAGTTTCCAGAATCAACATCTGCACGACAAGAATACAAGAAAGTGAATTTTCCTAATGGTTGGATTAGCCTCTCGAAAATATGTACATACGTCTCTGTACCGATCTTCAAGACTATTAAACCTAGTCATGACTTGTGAGACCTAAGTAACCTAGTGCTCTAATACCAACTTGTCATGACCCAAATCCCAACCTGTCGTGATGGCGCCTATCACAATACTTGGAAAGCTGACAATCACATGATAACTATGCATTTATTTAACAACATGGTTTAATAAATTCAACAGTGGAAAGTCTCATTACTAACACATAAAGACAACTGCAACTCAACTACAACAAATCCCAAAATCCTGGTGTCGCGGAGTACATGAGCTACTAAATTCAACATAGTCTAAATCTCTAATACAACTATCTCAAAAAATAGAACAGTACTAAAGTAAAATGAAAGGAAGGAGAGTCAAGGTCTACGGGCATCATAGCAGCTACCTCTAAGTCTCGGAGCAGGTTCCAACACTAGATCTAGCAATCACGTGTCCAGATGTATCTAGATCTGCACACGAAGTGCAGAGTGTAGTATGAGTACAAACGACCCAATGTACTCAATAAGTAATAGGACTAACATTGGGCTGAAAGCAGTGACGATCTCAGAGAGATACAACTTAAGGTAGAAACTGATCCCAAGAACCCCCAAAATCTGTAACACAAGCGCGTAGCATACCCTCAAAAATCTGAATGGTGCACTCGGACTGTCCGTCTGTCTGAGGATGAAATGTTGTGCTCAAATCAACCCATGTGCCTAGATCTCGCTACACTGCTCTCCAAATCTGCAATGTGAACTACGTGCCATGATCAGAAATAACGGACACCGGCACACTGTGAAGGCAAACAATCTTGCGGTTAAACATCTCAACCAACCCCTCCGAAGAATACGTACTCCCAACTGGAATGAAATGCGTTGACTTAGTCAGTCGGTCCACAATCACCCAAATAGCATCAAATTTCTTCAAAGCTAGTGGGATCCCAACAACGAATTCCATGGTAATACGCTCCCATTTCCACTCAGAAATGTCAATCCTCGTAAGCAAACCGCTTGGCCTCTAATAATCGTACTTCACCTGCTGACAGTTCAAGCACCCAACTACAAACTCCACTATGTCTTTCTTTATTCTTCTCCACCAATAGTGCTGCCTCAAGTCCTAACACATCTTCGCGGCACCCGGATGGAATACCAAGAACTGTGGGACTCCTAAAGAATCAACCCACGTAACACACCCACATTAGGAACACAAATCCGACCCATCATCTACAATAGAAACCTCATTTGCATCGCCGTGTTTATATGTGTCCTTAAGGACATTCAAATAGGGTTTTCATACTGGTGCTCTCTGATCCGCTCATATAAAGAAGACCGAGAAATCACGCAGGTTAGAACTCGACAAGGCTCCTAAACATCTAACCTCACGAACTGATTGGCCAAGTCCTAAACATATTAGGCAAGCGGTCTCTCACCAACAGGAATATATGCAAGGCTATACATGCTCACCGCCTTTCTACTCAAAGCATCGGCCACCACGTTGTCCTTCCCAGTATGATACAAAATGGTAATATCATAGTCTTTTAACAGCTCTAACAATCTCCGCTACCTCAAATTTAGATATTTTTTCTTGAACAAGTGTTGTACACTCCGATGATCAGAAAATACCTCACAAGACACGCTGGTTAGATAATGCCTTCAAATCTTCAATGCATGGACAATGGCTGCCAACTCTAAATAATGAACGAGGTAGTTCTTCTCATGTTTCTTCAAAGTGGTGTCAAGCATAAGCAATCACTCTACCCTCATGCATCAAGACACACCCAATACCAATTCGAGAATTATCACAATACGATGTATATGAACACGATGTTGAAGGCAAAACTAGAACTAGAGTTGTGGTCAAGGAATTCTTGAGCTTTTGAAAGCTCTCCTCACACTCATATGGCCACTTGATTTGGGCACGCTTCTGCGTCAATCTAGTCAAAGGTGCAACAATGGAAGAAAAACCCTTCACGAAGCAGTAATAATATATGGCCATGCCAAGAAAACTCCAAATCTCAGTACCTAAAGATGGTCTAGGCCAACTCTGAACCACCTCAATCTTCTTCAAATATACCTTGATCCCATCACTGGACACCACGTGCCCCAAGAATGCCAAACCGAGCAAAAACTCACACTTGGAGAATTTACCATAAAGCTTTTACTCCCTCAAATTTGTAGTACAATACTCAAATGATGTGCATGTTCCTCCTGGCTACATGAGTACACCAGGATATAATCAAAAAATACTATGGAATCAAGATATGGCTGGAATACAATGCTCATCGGATGCATAAATGTTGCTCGAGCATAGACATCACAAGGAACTCGTAGAGACCATAGCGGGTCCTAAATGCCATCTTCAGAATATCAGAGTCCTGAATCTTCAACTGGTGATTCCCAAAACTCAAATCAATCAAAAAGAACACTCTAGCTCGTTGAAGCTAGTCAAATAAGTCATCAATGTGCGGCAAAGGTCGCTTATTCTTAATTGTAACTTTGTTCAACTGCCTATAATCAATGCACATCCGCATAGTTTCATCCTTCTTCTTCACAAACAGAACCGGTGCACCCTAAAGAGACACACTAAGCTAAATGAACCCCTTATAAGAAGCTCCTGAAGCTTCTCCTTCAATTCCTTCAACTCTATTGGTGCCATCGATACAGAGAATAGAAATGGGTTGAGTTCCTGGCACCAAGTCAATACAAAAATTAATGTCCTTGTTGAGTGGCATGCCCTATAAGTCTGCAAGAAACACATCTGGAATGTCTCGCACTACCATAAAAGAACTAATGGTAGAAGTATCAACACTAACATCCCTCACAAAAGATAAATATGCCAAATACCCCTTGCCAACCATTTGTTGGGTCTTCAGATATGAAATCACCCTACTGGGAACATAGTCCAGAGAACCTCTCCACTCAATCCTAGGCAATCCTAGCATCTCCAACGTCACGGTCTTAGTGTGACAATCCATAATAGCATGAGATGGAGACAAATAATCTGTGCCAAAATCACATGAAAATCAACCATACTAAGAGATAAGAGATCAAATCTCGTCTCATATCCCCTAATAGTCACCACACATGACCGATATACAATGTCCACAACAATAGAATAACCCACGAGTGTAGACACATAAACATATGTAACTAAGGAATAACAAGGCATATCCACATAACGAGAAAAATACAATGATAATATGAATAAGTGGAACCAAGGTCAATTAACATGGAAGCATCCCCGTGGCACACTGAAAAAATACTTGTGATCACAGCGTCTGAAGCAACGGCCTCTGGCTTGGAGAAAAAAGCATAGCATCGAGCATGACAGCCACCTGATCAGCCTCCCCATCTCGGGAGACCTCTAGCTGCCTAAGCCCCCCTCCCTCGATCTAGTTGAGCGGGTGGTGAAGTAACTGATGCGTAAGTCATATGCTCAATTGGACCTCCTAAAAGATGGGGAGAATACCTCCTCACATGTCTAAACTCTCCACACTCGAAGCAACTCTTGTCTGTCAATAGTGGTAGGGGCAGAATTGGACCCTAGAACCAGAATATCTCTAGAAGGACTTGGTACAAATGAACTCTGAATTGATGGAGCACGAGATGAATTCTATGTTGAGCACCGTATGAACCATGGCTAGATGATGCACTACGATGAACCGAACGATCCATCTAAGTGTGCATATAAGGACGACCCCTGCTTTGGTGGGACTGTCCTTCAAATGAGGCACTATTGAAACTACCCGAACCATGGGCCTCTTGGCCTCCCTCTTCTCACTCTCCTGACTGCGAACCTACTCTAGGAATCTAGCAATATCAACCACCTCATCAAACCTAGCACCTGATGCAATATCCTGAGTCATGACGAAGTGCAGTCCATATTTGAGACCATCAATGAATCTCCTAATCCTCTACCTCTATGTGGGAACCAACTATATCACATGATTTGAATATCTCATCTCATACTGGGTTACTAACATACCCTCTTAGCGTAGCTTCTCAAACTGCCTACGCAACTCTTCCTTGCAGGTCTATGGAACAAACTTAGGTCTATGGAACAAACTTCTCTAAGAAGAGAGATGAGAACTCATGCCATGTAAGTGGTACAGTGTTGGATGGCTTGCTCAAATCATAGGCCTCCTACCTTTTGAAGGCTGCCTCGGGCAGCTAAAAAGTAATAAATGAGACTCCACTATTCTCTAGAATACTTGCCGTGTGAAGGATCCAATGGCACTTGTGTAAGAAATCCTAAGCATCCTTTGCCTCAGCCCTACTCAAATCTGGTGGCCAAAGCCTCCCAAATCGCTCTAGCCTCTTCTGCTCCTCTTCACTCATAGGTGGACCAACCCGGGCCAGAGCAACTGTAGTCGGTTGGGCCGGTAGTACCCCCGGTGTCTGATGTCCATGAACAACTTGCTCTAGAGTACGGACGGCGGGAGTCTAGGCACCTCCCCTAGACTAAGAAGTGCCTGGTGCGGCTAGAACTGAAACCGCCTGAGCAAGGCTAGTGCATACAGTCAATATCTGGGTCAAAGCTTCCTGAAGGCCTAGAATCACAATGGGCACAGTTGGAGCCTGAGTTGGTCCTACCGGATCAACCACATGCGGTATCTACTCCAGAGCTGGAGAAATCGGTGACTCCACAGATGTTGCTCTAGCTGCAGTACGAGATGCACCTAAGCCTTTACCGCGGCCCCAGCCTCTCGTGGCCCTAGCTGGTGGTATTGGTGGTCGTTCATCCGATTCAATCGCACGTATCTTTACCCTCTACGAGAGAATAGAATAATAGAATTTTAGTTCCAGGAATCAACATTTGCATGACCAGAATATAAGAAAGTGAAGTTTCCTAATGATTCGGTAGCCTCTCGAAGATATGTACAGACGTCTATGTCCAGATCCGCAAGACGCTACTAAACCTGCTCATGAATCGTAAGACCAAGTAACTTAGTGCTCTAATATCAACTTGTTAGGAACCAAATCCAGACATGTCGTGATGGAACCTATCACAACACTAGGAAGGCCGACAATCATATAATAACTATGCATAGAGTTAAAAACAAGGTTTAATAAATTCAATAGTTGAAAGTCTCATAAATAATGGATAAAGACAACTTCAACTCAACTACAATAAATACCAAAATCCTGGTGCCATCGAGTACATGTGCTACTAAATTCAACATAGTGTAAAACTCTAATACGACTACCTGCGAAAATAGAACATTAATAAAATAAAATGAAAGGAAGGAGAGTCAAGGTATACAGGCGTCATAGCAGCTACCTCTATGTCTCTGAGTAGGTTCCAACACCAAATCTAGCAATCACCGCGTCTAGATGTAGCTGGATTGCACACGAAATGCAGAGTGTAGTATGAGTACAACTAACCCAATGTACTCAATTAGTAACACAACTAACCTTGGGCTGAAAGCAGTGACAAGCTTAAAAAGATACAGTCAGAATCAAAATACTGGCAACATAGATATAACATGATAATGATAGTAATAACTCAAAGAACTCCCATATTCAACTTGTACACAATACACAAATTTAGGCATGCTGTCAAGTTCAACAAGTTAAGCTCAACACTGATAAAATATAACAAGTACAACTAGCATGAGGAATGTTTCATCACTATGCCTACGTGTCAAATATGCATGTCAAATGCAATGCATACAATGATAATCTCAGGTACTCACACTCTAAGAGTACTCAATATGTCTACCACAACTCTCACTCACCACACACAATCACTCAGCACGGTACCGTACCTGCATCATTGCTGGTATGTCAGACTCTAGAGGGGCGGATCATGCCCAAGCGTTAATGTAAAGAAAATATGGTCCGACAGCGTGCAACCCAATCCCAAAATAACAAATAAGCCAATAAATCCTGCTGCGATGTGTAGCATGATCCACAATAATAATAATAGCAGATATAAAGTGAATGTGGCATGTTGCGGCGTGCAACTCGGTCCACAATATCAATCACAACACGACTCTCACGCCCTAGATTAGCCATCAATCTCTCCAGTCTCACGGGCTTATAAATCACATGCCTCTCAGCCCAAACAATGATTACATGATGTAACAGTGAATGATGACAAAGACTCATATATGATATGCAAATGAATGAATATGTTTGAGCACATAATTGCAACTTAAGCAAATAACTCAACATTAGAAATGACCTTTGTGGGTCCCAAACATAGCCTAAACATGATTTCTAGCATGAATCATAGCTCAACTACTCTAATACGTAGGAATTACAGGGATAGAAATAAGACTAGATAACTACATGACACCACAAAATAAACTGAGTCATAATAATAATGCACACTCACACTCCCGTCACCTAGAATGTGCATCAGCACAACAACCATATAACACGTATTCCATGGATTTGTACCCGCAGTACCAAGTTTAGAAGTGTTACGTACCTCAAAGTGCGCAACTCAATGCTCTAAAAAACCCTTTCCTCATGAATCGGCCTCTGAACGACTCAATTATTGTCACAATCAACTCAATATAATCCATACAAACTATAAGAATCGATCACATACGATAAAGCTAAGCACTTTAACCAAATTCAATAAGTCAACGCCCATTCCTCGGAACCCGAAAAAATCCATATAATCCAAACACCCATAAAACAACAACAACAACAACAACAACAATTACCTAGTATATTCCCACCATGTGGGATCTAGGGAGGATAGGATTTACGCAGCCTTACCCCTACCCTGGAAGGGTAGAGAGATTGTTTTCGAAATGACCCCTGGCTAGAGAAGGTGAAGGGAGCCATGATAAAAAGTGATAGCAAGACCGCAAAAACGAGTCCAAATACCAAAATCATCCAATTTCGACCGCAAATCGGCCCTCCAACCCTCAAATCTTACTCTCCAATCTAATATCTCCCCAAATGTCACCTTAAAAACACATAATCTAGGTGTAGAAATCAATGGGTATTCAATATTAATGAATAGAAATGATCAAAATTTTCTTACCTCTTGAAATCTAGTGAAACCCCTCTCAATTATCACTATTAGCCGAGCTTGCAAAGTCTCCAAAAATGAGAGAATTCTCAAAACCGATGATTATAACCTTCTGCCCAGCAAAATCGCTTATGCGGTCAGATCACCGCTTTTGCAGTCAACAATCCATATCTGTGGAATTCACTTAAAAGCCGACCCACCATATTTGCGATCCCAAGACCGCACCTGCAAATGCACTTCTGCGCACAACTATTCGCTTTTGCGGACCTACCACTCCAGTTCCTCCTCTGCTTCTGCAAAATCAATTAGGCAATGCTAGCTCGTAGATGCAGACAGAATCACGCACCTGCGGCCACTACCCAGCTCACCCAAAATCGCTTTTGCAACCCTTTTGTTGCTTCTACAGCTCCGCACCTGTGTCCAATTTCTCGCAGGTGCGATTGCATCAGAACTGAACACAACATAAATTTCACACATCAAATTCTCGTTTCGATTTTAATCTAAAACATCGTCGAGGCCCCCAGGACCCCATCCTAACATACCAACCCATCCTATAACATCTTACAAACTTACTTGAAGCCTCAAATCACATCAAACAACGTCAAAAACATGAATCACATCCCAATTCAAGCCTATTGAAACTAATATATTTCTAACTTCTATATTCGATGCCAGAACCTATCAAATCAACTCCGATTGACCTTAATTTTTTTACTCAAGTCAAAAATGACACCACGAACCTATTCCATATTCCGAAACTAAAATACGAGCCATGTATCAATAAAGTCAACTCTTGGTCAAACTTCTCAATTGTCCAACTTTTGCCAGTTCAAGGCAAAACGGACTACATACCTCCAAATCAATATCTGGACATGATCCTAAGTCACCATACAAAGTTATCATAACCATCAAAAATCTATTTCGAAGTCGTTTAACTAATAAGCCAACATTCGGTCAACTCTTTCAACTTAGGCTTCCGACCTTGGAACTAAGTATCCCAATTCTTTCTAAAACATCCTTGGAACCGAACCAACCACCCTGGAAATTCTCATAACAACAAAAGAACATATAACAAGCAATAAATAGGGGAACATGGCTGTAATACTCAAAATGACTAGCTGGGTCCATACAATGTCAGCCGCGCCACCCTAGGTTGGGGCTTGATAGCCTCAATTGGAGTGGAGAGAGACTCCTAGTCATTCCACTAGCAGGGTTATTTCTTATGTGATGGCTCGACGTATGGTTGAGAAGAGGTGTCTGGCATATTTAGCCTATATCAGTGATCCTAGTATAGAGTTTCCTTGCATGGATTCGATACCAGTTGTGCGCGAGTTCCCAGAGGTGTTTCCTTTAGATTTGCTGGGGATGCAACCCTATAAATATATTGTCTTATGCATTGGCTCGGTTTTGGGCACTTAGCCATTTCTACCTCACCATATTGTATGTACTGAGTTGAGTTGAAGGAATTAAAGGAGCAGTTACAGGATCTTGAAAAAGGATTCATTTGACCCAGTGTCTCTCCTTGGGGTGCATTGTTGTTGTTCGTAAAGAAGAAATATGGCTTTATGAGGATGTGTATAGATTACAAGCAGCTAAACAAAGTCACTATCAAGAACATGTATCCATTTCCAAAGATTGATGACTTAGTTTATCAGCTTCAGGGTGCTAAGGTGTTTTCGAATATTGAATTGAGGTCTGGCTACCATCAATTGAAGATTAGGGCATTAGATGTCCCTAAGACAGCTTTTCCGACTTGGTATGGTCTTTGAGTTCTTAGTGATGTCATTTGCTTTAACTAATGCCCCAACATCCTTGGATTTGATGAAATAGGTGTTCTATCCCTATTTGATTTCCTTTGTGATTGTTTTCATTAATGATATCTTGGTTTACTCCCATAGCCGAGAGGAGCATGAACAACACCTGTGAAATGTACTTTAGAGTTTGAGGGATCGTCAATTATATGACAAGTTTTCAAAGTGTGAGTTCTGATTGAACTTGGTTGCCTTTTTGGGCCATGTTGTATCTTTCTAGGGCATTTAGGTGGATCCTAAGAAGATTAAGTTAGTTCAAAACTGGCCTAGAGCTACTTCAGCTACAAAGATTCTGAGCTTCTTGGGTTTGGCAGGTTACTTTCACCGGTTCGTGAAGGGGTTTTCATTTGTCTCACCCATTGATCAAGTTGAGCTAGAAGGGTGATCTTTTCATATGGTCCAACGAGTGTGAAATAAGATTTTAGAAGCTCAAGATGCATTAACTATAACTAGGGGTGTTCATAAAAACCCAAAAAATCGAACCAAACCAAAAACCAAACCAAACTGACCAAAAAACCGATACTTTTTGGTTTGGTTTGGTTTTGGTTTTGAATTTTAAAAACCGATCAAATCTGGTCTGGTTTTGGTTTTAATAAAAAAATAACCGAACCAAACCGACTATAGGAATAACTATTTCAAATTTATTATTACACCTATATATATGTATATCTTTATACAAAGTTTCAAAAATTTTATGGTGAATGTTAATCGTTTGCACTTTTAGTACAGTTCTTTACCTTTTTATTCTAGTTTGATTGATAGTTTTCTTTTGTTAAGTGTAAGACTCCATTTCATGTTGAAAAAAATATTTTTAATTGAGTCCTTATATTATTCATCACTGTTGATTCAATTATCATCAATATATTTTAGTAAATAATAGATTTCTCAAAGGGCAATTTATTTGATAATGTTACGTTGAAAATGTGGTCGCCGAAATATGTGTTTGGTAGTGTATGTCTTATATTTAAGAAAAAACCGACAAATAATCGAAAAAATTGAAAAACCGACATAAACCGAATCGAGAAAAAATCGACTTAATTGGTTTGGTTTGGTTCTAATATTTGAAAAACCGACTTACTTGGTTTGGTTTCTTTTTAGGGAAAAACCGAACCATGAACACCCCAAACTATAACCCAGTGTTAGTGTTGCGTACAAGTTCGGGATCTTACACCGTGTATTGTGATATATCCCATATTGGACTTAGTGCGGTGTTGATGCAGGATGGTAGGGAAATTTCCTACGCGTCTCGGTAGTTGAAGGTTCACGAGTAGAATGACCATGTGCATGACTTAGAGTTGGCGACCATTGTTCACGTGCTGAATATTTTGAGGCACTATATTTACAGCCATTCCATGTGAGGTCTATGCTGACCATCAGAGTCTCCAACACATGTTCAAGCAGAAAGACCTTAATTTGCGGCAACGGGGATGGTTAGAGTTGTTGAAATTCTATGATATCACCTTATTATATCACTTATGTAAGGCAATGTGGTGGCTAATGCATTTGAGTTGGAAGACTGAGAGAATGGTCAATTTGGCATATTTACCGGTAGTGGAGAGGCACTAGTTATGAATGTTCAGGCTTTGGACAATCGATTTGTGAGACTGGTTGTTTCGGAGACTAGTCGGGTTCTTTCTTGTGTTTTGGCACAATTCACCTTGTTAGAGCATATTAAGGGTCGCCAGTTTGATGATCCTCACTTATTGGAGTTGAAAGACACGGTACAGGGGGTGGTGCTAAGGAGGTTGTGATTGGAGATGATGGTGTTATGCGGCTTCAAGGCCAGGTTTGTGTTCCAAATGTTGATGGGTGGACAGAGTTGATCCTTGAAGAGGCCCATAGTTCGCGCTATTCCATTCACCCGGATATCACAAAGATGTACCATGACTTGAAATAACATTATTTTTGGAGAAGGGTGAAGAAAGATTATATTGTTGCTTATGACTCTTGGTGTTTGAATTGTCAACTAGTGAAGTATGAGAATTAAAAACCAGGTAGATTGACTTAGAGATCGGAGATACCGGAGTGGAAGTAGGAGCACATCATTATGGATTTTGTGGTAGGCTAACCATGGACCTTGAGGAAATATGACGTAGTCTGGGTTATTGTGGACTAATTGACTAAGTTCCCACACTTCATTCTGATGATGACTTCTTATTCTTCGGAGCAGTTGGCTAAGAATTACATCCAAAAGATTGTGTGCCTACATGACGTGCTCATTTCTATCATTTCTGATTGAATGCACGCAGTCCACATTGCATATTTGGAGAGTCGTGCAACGTGAGTTGGGAACGCGGGTTGAGTTAAGCATATCATTTCATCCTCAAATTGTGTAATGACCTAGACGGTCGTTCCGTAGAATCTGCATTATTATTACTATTTTTCCTTGTCATACATTGATTATACTGTTTAGGATGTGTTGGAGTCAGTTGGCTCAGGTTCAGAATGGTTGTAGTGAGAATTGAGACACTTAGTCTCTAAAATTAGCCGTGTAGTTGGAAACGTAAACTGGGAGTTGAATTATTGTTAAACGACCTTGGAATGCGGATTTTATGGCTCGGATAGCTTCGTTAGGTGATTTGGGACTTAGGAGTGTGTTCGGAATGTTTTTGTGATGTCCAGTGTAGACTTAGGCTTGAATTGGCGAAAGTTAGTTTTTGGCGATTTCCGGTCGGTAGTGGAAAATAGGCTATCGGGGTCGGAATGGAATTCCGACAGGTGGAGCTGGTTGGTAATGTCATTTTGGATATGCGTGCAAAATTTCAGGTCAATCGGATGTGTTTCGGTCGATTTCGGCATCGTTGATGGAATTTAGGAATTTCAAAGTTCATAGGCTTGAATGTTATATGATTTAGGTGCTTGTGCGTTATTTTTAGGTGTTCTGAGGGTGAGACTAAGTTTGAATGATGTTATGGGGTGTGTTGGTAGGTTTGGTTGAGGTCCCGGGGGCCTCGGGTGTATTTCGGATGCTCAAACGAGCACTTTTGGTCTTTGAATAATTGTTGGTTTTCTGGTGTCTAGACGCAGTGAATTCTTCACTGCGATCGCATGGATTAGTCCGCGATCGCGTAGGGTAGGTTGAGGCCAGGCGGGAATTGTGCATCGCGATTGCAGAGATGGGGGTGCGATCACGTAAGTTGAGCGGACTTGGTCGGTGCAGTCGCGTGGCCCTTGGCGCGATCAAGTAGAGTAATTGGGCGCGTGAGGGAGTAGCTGATGGTGCATCGTGATCGCGTGATCATGGTTGCGATCGCGTGAGTTTGGGCCAGGGTGAATCGCGATCACGTGACTAATGTTTCTATCGCGTAGTATTAAATTTTGGGGAAGTTGTTTTGTTCTTCGCGATCGCGTGCCTATTGCCGTGATCGCAGTGTGTAAAGACCTTGGCAGTATATAAAAAAACCATCTGCTACCCTTACCCACTTTTCCACCATTTTTTAACAGGATTAGAGCTTTTGGAGAGATTTTGAAGAGGGAAACGATTGTTCTTTATTGAGGTAAGGTTTTTGGACTCCATAACTCGATTATATGTGATTAAGGACCTAATTAGTAGTGTTTAATTGGGAAAAATCAGTGGAAAAGGGGAGAACTAGGGCTTGAGTTTAAGAGACCTTTTAGGGGTGATTTGAGAGGTCATTCGGACTCCGATTTCAGCGTTCTTTATATGTACAGACTCGTGAAATGATGAGATCGTTTTGGTATAAATTTTGTCGAGTTCGGAGACGTAGGCCCGGGGGTCGGGTTTTGGCTTTTTTCGGGAATTGTACATAAAGTTGATATTTTTCTATTGGGTTTCATCCCCCTAGCATATTTTGATGTGAAAAAACTGAACTTGATAGATTTGGAGCACTTGGAAGTTGATTCGAGGGGCAAGCGTGTTGCGGAGTAGCTTTTCGGGCTAGTCTAAGGTAAGTAATGTCTTTAAATCCTGTCTTGAGGGTATGAAACCCCGGACTTTACATCCTTTCACTGTTTTGGAGTGACGCACACACTGGATGACGAGTGTGGGGCGTGCCCGAGTTGAGAAATTGGGAATTTTTTCCTTCTGAGGCAACTATTGAGTTGCGAAACTGCTTTTAAATCATATGTTAAATAGTATTACTATGTTCTTGATATATTTGGGTTGTAAGACACGTTTGGGGCCTAGTGGAGATCTGTTTAAACCCCTTGGGGGCTATTTTCTAATATTCCTCACGTAATAAATATGATTTTACACTCAGTCTTTCTTGTTAAATTGTTTGACACTCAGATTTGTGATATTTTCATTTCGTGAAATGAAATGTTGTTTTGGGTCGAGAATCCCGTTTATTTATGGACTGAGTGGCATGTTGAGAGTGTCTGACTGAGTGAGGCCGAGAGCCAATGTTGTGAGGATATTTATGATATGAGAGAGGCTGAGTGCCTGAGTGATTGATGCCATGATTTGGATGTTTATAGTGCTTGGGATGTAGGAGCCCCTCTGGAGTCTGTACACACCCCAAGTGAGCGTAGGTACCTACTGAGTGCGAGTGTCGAGTGACGAGTGATTGTGAGGTGATGAGTGACTGTTACTGAGTGATGGTGAGGTGCTGAGTGACTGATTATGAGTGATGATTTGGCCCGAGGGGCAGAGTAAAATGATATTTTGCTGAGATTTTGATTATGATTCCATTTGTTTTTCATACTAAGGTGTTTTGGAGTTTACTGAGAAACATTTGAGAATATACTTGTTCAAAGGATTTTTACGGAAAATGGTTTTCAAACATATGTACTAGATGTTTACTTTATTAAGACTCAGTATTTTACTATTTGTGAATTGATGTTTGGTACTGTGTGATTCTTATCTTCAGACTTGATTTATTTTCATTACTACTGAGTTGGCTTACTCATCATTACTCCCTCCACATCTGTGTGCAGATCGAGGTACTGGTTTTGAGCAGTAATCATCTGAGTCTGATCGGCGTCAGCATTCGAGATTTCGAGGTAGTTGTCCAGCGTCCACAGCTTCTCCATTTCCCTTCCTTCATTAGTATTTAGTATTTTGTTCTGAGACTTTGTTTTATGACATTAGCAGTGTTAGTATTACTCTTAGATGCTCGTGATCAGTTGACTCCAGTTCTGGGGAATGGTTTTAGACTGTTAGATTATATTATGATTTGTAAAAGACTTAGAAGATTAATTTTGGTAAATTTCATTAAAGGAGTTGTGTAATTATGTGATAGTGGCTAGCCTAGTTCCACGATAGGCGCCATCACGACCTGTTAGGATTTGGGGTCGTGACAAGTTGGTATCATAGAACTAGGTTACATAGGACTCAACGGTCATGAGCAGGTTTAGTAGAGTCTTGCGGATCGGTACGAAGACGTCTGTACTTATCTTCGAGAGGCTACAAAACTCTTAGGAAAAATCTCATTTTCTTGAACTCTGTCGTGACATTCTATTGATTCTGGAAATCTAAACTCTTGTTGTTTCATTCTCTCACATATGGTGAGACACGCGCTACGGATTAGGGTGACCAGACACCAGTTGGACCCACGAGGGGTCGAGGCCGTGGTGGAGTTAGGGGACCATCCTGTGCAGCAACTGGTAGAGTACCAGTGGATCCCCCTACTATTCAGGACCAGGTCCCCGCCGAGGGTGTTCTAGCGGGATAGGCTCAAGCTCCGACAGTGCCTATTGTCATACCGGATCTTCAGAAGACCCTGGCCCAGATCTTGACAATGTGTACCAGTTTGGCTCAGACAGTTGCTATATCTACTACTGCCGCTACATCTCAGGCTGGGGGAGGCACTCAGACTCCAACTACCCAGACACCTGAGCAGGTGGTACAGGGTATTCAGGCACCGGGGGCAGTCCCAGCCCATCCGATTGCTCCAGTTTAGGACTATGTGGTCCTAGCTATGCCCGGGGATGAGCAGCGCATGTGTGAGAGGTTCAGCAGACTTCAGCCTCCGACCTTCAGCGGCATAGAGGGTGAGGATGCCCAGGGTTTTCTGGATAAGTGTCAGAGGATACTCCGTACTGCTGGGATTCTGGAATCTGGAGACCAGTGGGGTCTCTTTTGCTGGTGCTGCCTTCACTTGGTGGGAGGCATTTGAGAGACGTAGGCCGGTTGCTTCAGCACCCCTCACCTGGTAGTAGTTGTCCACGATCTTTTTGGAGAAGTACGTTCCTCAGTCCCAGAGAGAGGAGCAGCGCAGGCAGTTTGAGCAGTTACGCCAGGGAGAGTTGTCAGTTACACAGTACGAGATGCGATTTTTTGAGTTGGCTCGACATGCTTCTGAGTTAGTCCCTACTGATAAGGAGAGGATCATGAGGTTTGTAGATGGTCTCACGTATCAGCTTCGGATCTTGATGACTAGGGAGAGGGTGTCAGGTGCCACATTCGAGCAGGTTGTTGACATTGCTCGGGATATTGAGTCAGTTCGCAGGCAGGAGCGTGAGGAGAGGGAGGCCAAGAGGCCTCGGGGATCAGGTAGTTTCAGTGGTTCCCCTCCTAGAGGGAAGTTTCAGCACAACAAAGGTCGCCCATTTAGACCTCCTTAGCCAGTCCGCCTAGCTTATAGTGGCGCATCTTCGGGGCAAGGTCCCCGCAGCTCTCATCCGGGACGTTCTTCCTTTAGTGCCATTTCAGCTCAGAGTTCCTCCAGAGCATCATCATTCCAGGGTTCTTCTATGCATGGTTCATCCGGTGGCTATCCTGGTGGCAGGGGTTCCCTTCAGTCCCCATCTCCAGCTTCAGGTAGTTGTTTTGAGTGTGGAGCATTTGGGCATTTATGGAGGCAGTGCCCTCGTCGTCCTGGTAGTTCATCTCAGCAGAGGGTTCAGCCCTCGACATTAGCCCCAGTTACTTCACCACCTACCCAGGCAGCCAGGGGTGGTGGTCAGACAGCTAGAGGCCGCCCTAGAGGGGGAGGTCGAGCAGGTGGAGGCCAGCCACGTATCTATGCATTCCCAACTAGGCCTGATGTTATGGCTTCCGATGCGGTGATTACAGGTACTATCTTAGTCTGCCACAGTAACGCTTTGGCTTTATTTGACCCTGGTTCCACATACTCTTATGTTTCATCATTGTTTGCTCACTTTCTGAGTGTGCCCCATGAGCCTTTAGCTATGTTTGTTCATGTGTCGACTCCGGTGGACGATACTATTGTTGTGGACCATGTGTACCGATCGTGTGTGATATTTATTGGGGGTATGGAGACCCGAGTGGACTTGTTGTTGCTCGGCATGGTTGATTTTGATGTGATACTGGCCATGGATTGGCTATCCTCATGCCATGCTATTCTTGATTGTCACGCCAAGACCGTGACCCTGGCTATGCCCGGAGTTCCGAGAGTTGAGTGGAGAGGGTCTATTGAACATGTGCTTAGCAGAGTCATCTCTTACTTGAAGGCTCAATGTATGGTTGAGAAAGGATGTGAATCTTATCTTGCTATTGTGAGGGATGTTAGTAGCGAGACTCCTTCTGTTGATTCGGTTCCTGTGGTCCGTGATTTTCTGTACGTATTCCCTGTAGACCTGCCAGGTATGCCACCTGACAGGGACATTGATTTTGGTATTGACTTGGTGCCAGGCACCCAACCTATCTACACTCCACCCTATCGTATGGCACCAGCAGAGTTGAAAGAATTGAAAGAGCAGCTTCAGGAACTCTTAGATAAGGGGTTCATTTGTCCTAGTGTGTCACCTTGGGGTGCACCAGTGTTGTTTGTGAAGAAGAAGGATGGCTCTATGCGCATGTGTATTGATTATCGGCAGCTGAATAAGGTTACGGTGAAGAACCGATATCCTTTGCCCCGTATTGATGACTTGTTTGACCAGCTTCAGGGAGCTAGAGCGTTCTCTAAGATTGATTTGAGATCCGGGTATCATCAGCTGAAGATTCGGGATTCTGACATTCCGAAGACTGCTTTCAGGACCAGATATGGTCATTATGAGTTTCTGGTTATGTCATTTGGGCTGACCAAAGCCCCAGCAGCGTTCATGCATTTGATGAACAATGTGTTTCAGTCTTACCTTGATTCTTTCGTCATTGTGTTCATTGATGTCATGCTGGTATATTCTCGTAGCCAGGAGGAGCATGCTCAGCATTTGAGGGTTGTGTTACAGAGGTTGAGAGAGGAGAAGCTTTATGCAAAGTTCTCCAAGTGTGAGTTTTGGCTTGGTTTAGTAGCTTTCTTGGGGCACGTGGTGTCCAGTGAGGGTAATCAGGTTGATTCGAAGAAGATAGAGGCGGTGTAGAGTTGGCCCAGACTGTCCTTAGCTACAGAGATTAGGAGTTTCCTTGGTTTGGCAGGATATTACCGTTCCTTTGTGGAAGAGTTCTCATCTAATGCTTCGCCTTTGACCAGATTGACCCAGAAGGGTGCTCCATTCAGATGGTCCGATGAGTGTGAGGAGAGCTTTCAGAAGCTCAAGTCAGCATTGACTGCAGCTCCAGTATTGGTTTTGCCTACTGGTTCGGGTTCTTATACAGTCTACTGTGATAGAGTTGTCTTAGGAGCGGTACTGATGCAAGACCGTAGGGTGATTTCCTACGCGTCTAGACAGTTAAAGGTGCACGAGAAGAATTATCCAGTGCATGATCTTGAGTTAGCTGCCATTGTTCATGCTTTGAAGATTTGGCGCCATTATTTGTATGGGTACAGTGTGAGATTTTCACCGATCATCGTAGTTTGTAGTATCTGCTGAAGCAGAAGGACTTGAATTTGCGTCAGAGGAGGTGGTTAGAGATTCTCAAGGATTATGACCTCACTATTTTGTATCATCGGGGGAAGGCCAATGTAGTGGTCGATGCCCTGAGTCGCAGAGCCGAGAGTTTGGAAAGTCTAGCTTACCTTTCAGTAGCAGAGCGACCTTTAGCACTTGATGTTCAGGCGTTAGCGGGTCAGTTGGTGAGATTGGATTTGTCAGAGCCTCCGCGGGTATTAGCTAGCATGGCTTCCCGACATTCTCTTTATGATCAGATTAGAGCATGCCAGTATGATGACCGACACTTGTTAGTTCTTCAGGACAGGGTCCGTAGAGGTGATGCCATAGATGTGACTATTGGTGATGATGGGGTTATGAGGATGCAAGGCCGTATTTATGTGCCCAATGTGAATGGGCTTCGAGAGTTGATATTAGCAGAGGCCCACAGCTCGTAGTATTCCATCCATCTGAGTGTCGCGAAGATGTATCAGGATCTGAGACAACAGTATTGGTGGAGGCGGATGAAGAGAGATATTGTTGAGTATGTAGCACAGTGTCTCAACTGCCAACAGGTCACGTATGAGCACCAGAGACCAGGTGGATTACTTCAGAGGTTAGATATTCCAGAGTGGAAGTGGGAGCGGATCACCATGGATTTTGTAGTTGGGCTTCCACGGATTGTGAAGGGGTTTGATGCTATTTGGGTCTTTGTGGATCGACTGACTAAGTTCGCACACTTCATTCCTGTCAGTACTACTTATACTACGGAGCGGTTAGCTGGTATCTACATCATGGAGATTGTACGATTGCATGGAGTTCCGGTTTCTATCATTTCTGACAGAGGTACTCAGTTCATGTCTCAATTTTGGAGGGCCGTACAGAGAGGTATGGGTACTCAGGTAGAGTTGAGCACTGCATTTCATCCTCAGACCGACGGGCAGTCGCAGCGGGCTATTCAGATTTTGGAAGACATGTTGTGTGCATGTGTGATTGATTTTGGGGGTTCGTGGGATCCGTTTCTGCCACTCGCGGAGTTTGCATATAATAATATCTACCAGTCTAGTATTAAGATGGCCCCGTATGAGGCTCTATATGGTAGGAGGTGTAGATCTCTTATTGGTTGGTTTGAGTCGGGTGAGGCTAGGCTATTGAGCACAGATTTGGTTTAGGATGCGTTGGAGAAGGTGAAGTTGATTCAGGAGCGACTTTGCACGGCGTAGTCTAAGCAGAAGAGTTATGCGGACCGGAAGGTCCGGGATGTGTCTTTCATGGTATGAGAGAAGGTACTGCTTAAGGTGTCACCCATGAAGGGTGTTATGAGGTTTGGGAAGAGGGGAAAGTTGAGTCCCCGGTTCATGGGGCCTTTTGAGGTACTTCAGAGGGTTGGAGAGGTGGCTTATAGACTTGACTTGCCACCCAGCTTATCGAGTGTTCATCAGGTATTCCATGTGTCGATGCTCCGGAAGTATATTGGTGACCCGTCTCATGTGTTAGACTTCAAAACAGTTCAGCTCGAGGGTGATATGTCATATGAGGTAGAGCCAGTGGCCATTTTGGGTCGTCAGGTCAGAAAGTTGAGGTCTAAGGGTATAGCTTCAGTGAAGGTGCAGTGGAGAGGTCAACCAGTGGAGGAGGCTACTTGGGATACCGAGCGGGAGATGCGGAGTAGATATCCTCACTTGTTTGAGACTCCAGGTATGTTTCTAGACCCGTTTAAGACTAATGTTTGTTTAAGAGAGGGAGAATGTAACGATCCGGCCGGTCGTTCGGTAGACTCTGCATTATTATTACTGTTTTTGCCTTGTCATACATTGATTATACTGTTTAGGATGTGTTGGAGTCGGTTGGCTCGGGTTCAGAATGGTTGTAGTGAGAATTGAGACACTTAGTCTCTAAAATAGCCTTATAGTTGAAAAAGTCAATTGGGAGTTGACTTATTGGTAAACGACCACAGAATGCGGATTTTATAGCTCGGATAGCTTCGTTAGGTGATTTGGGACTTAGGAGTGTGTTCAAAATATTTTTGTGATGTCCGGTGTAGAATTATGCTTGAATTGGCGAAAGTTAGTTTTTGGCGATTTTCGGTCGGCAGTGGAAAATAGGCTATCGGGGTCGGAATGGAATTTAGACAGTTGGAGCAGGTTCGTAATGTCATTTTGGATATGCGTGCAAAATTTCAGGTCAATCGTATGTGTTTTGGTCGGTTTCGGCATCGTTGGTGGAATTTAGGAATTTCAAAGTTCATAGGCTTGAATTTTATGTGATTTTGGTGCTTGTGCGTTATTTTTGGGTGTTACGAGGGTGCGACTAAGTTTGAATGATGTTATAAGGTATGTTGGTAGGTTTGGTTGAGGTCTCGAGGGCCTCGGGTGTATTTCGGATGCTCAAACGAGCACTTTTGGTGTTTGAATAATTGTTGGTTTTTTGGTGTCTAGCAGTAGTGAATTCTTCACTGCGATCACGTGGATTAGTCCGTGATCGCGTAGGGTAGGTTGAGGTTAGGCGGGAATTGTGCATCGTGATCGCAGAGATGGGGGTGCGATCACGTAAGTTGAGCGTCCTTGGTCAGTGCGGTCGCGTGGCCCCTGGCGCGATCGCGTAGAGTAATTGGGCGCGTGAGGGAGTAGTTGATGGTGCATCGCGATCGTGTGATCATGGTTGCGATCGCGTGCGTTTGGGCCAGGATGAATCATGATCGCGTGACTAATGTTGCGATTGCGTAGTATTAAATTTTGGGGCAGCTATTTTGTTCTTCGCGATCGCGTGCCTATTGCCGCGATCGCAGTGTGTAAAGACCTGTGCAGTATATAAAAAGCCCATCCGCGACCCTTACCCACTTTTTCACCATTTTTAAACGGGATTAGAGCTTTTGGAGATATTTTGAAGAGGGAAACGATTGTTCTTCATTGATGTAAGGTTTTTGGACTCCATAACTCGATTATATGTGATTAAGGACCTAATTAGTAGTGTTTAATTGGAAAAAATCGGTGGAAAAGGGGAGAACTAGGGCTTGAGTTTAAGAGACCTTTTAGGGGTGATTTGAGGGGTCATTTGGACTGTGATTTCAGCGTTCTTTATATGTACAGACTCGTGAGATGATGAGGAGCGTTTTGGTATAAATTTTGTCGAGTTTCGAGACATGGGCCCGGGGGTCGGGTTTTGGCTAATTTCGGGAATTGTGCATAAAGTTGATACTTTTCTATTGGGTTTCATCCTCCTAGCATATCTTGATGTGAAAAATCTGAACTTGATAGATTTGGAGCACTTGGAAGTTGATTCGAGGGGCAAGCATGTTGCGGAGTAGCTTTTCGGGCTAGTTTGAGGTAAGTAATGTCTTTAAATCCTGTCCTGAGGGTATGAAACCCCGGACTTTACATCCTTTCACTGTTTTGGAGTGACGCACACACTGGATGACGAGTGTGGGGAGTGCACGAGTTGAGAAATTGGGAATTTGTTCCTTCTGAGGCAACTATTGAGTTGCGAAACTGCTTTTAAATCATATGTTAAATAGTATTACTATGTTCTTTATATATTTGGGATGTAAGCCACGTTTGGGGCCTAGTGCCGATCTGTTTAAACCCCTTGGGGGTTATTTTCTAATATTTCTCACGTAATAAATATGATTTTACACTCAGTCTTTCTTGTTAAATTGTTTGACACTCAGATTTGTGATATTATCATTTCCTGAAATAAAATGTTGTTTTGGGTTGAGAACCCCGTTTATTTATGGCCCGAGTGGCATGTTGAGAGTGTCTGACTGAGTGAGGCCGAGGGCCAATGTTGTAAGGATATTTATGATATGAGAGAGGCCGAGTGCCTGAGTGATTGATGCCATGATTTGGCTGTTTATAGCGCTTGAGCTGTAGGATCCCCTCCGGAGTCTGTACACATCCCTAGTGAGCGCAGGTACCTACTGAGTGCGAGTGTCCGAGTGACGAGTGATTGGGAGGTATGAGTGATTGTGAGGTGTTGAGTGACTGTTACTGAGTGATTGTGAGGTGCTGAGTGACTGATTATGAGTGATGATTTGGCCCGAGGGGCAGAGTATAATGATATTTTGCTGAGCTTTTGATTATGATTCACTTCATTTTTTTTCATACTGAAATTTTTGGGAGTTTACTGAGAAACATTTGAGAATATACTTGTTCAAAGGATTTTTACGAAAACTGGTTTTCAAACATATGTACTAGATGTTTACTTTATTAAGACTCAGTATTTTTACTATTTGTGAATTGATGTTTGGTACTGTGTGATTCTTATCTTCAGACTTGATTTATTTTCATTACTACTAAGTTGGCGTACTCATCATTACTCCGTGCACCTCTGTGTGCATATCCAGGTACTGGTTCTGAGCAGTAATCATCTGAGTCCGATCGGCGTCAGCATTCGGGATTTCGAGGTTGCTGTCTAGCGTCCACAACTTCTCCATTTCCCTTCCTTCATTAGTATTTAGTATTTTGTTCTGAGACATTATTTTATGACATTAGCAGTGTTAGTATTATTCTTAGATGCTCGTGATCAGTTGACTCCAGTTTTGGGGAATGGTTTTAGATTGTTAGATTATATTATGATTTGTTAAAGACTTAGAAGATTTTATACTTGCTATTAATGAATTTTGGTAAATTTTATTAAAGGAGTTGTGTAATTATGTGATAGTGGCTAGCCTAGTTCCACGATAGGCGCCATCACGACCTGTTAGGATTTGGGGTCGTGACAAATGGACGGACAGTCCGAGTGCACTATTCAGATCTTGGAGGATATTTATGTGCATGTATTATTGATTTCGGATGTTCATGGGATCAGTTTCAATCGCTCGCAGAGTTCTCCTATAACAAGGTTCAGATGGTGTTGTACGAGGCCTTATATGGGAGGCGATGTCGTTCATCGATTAGTTGGTGTCAGCCTGGAGATGCTAGATTATTGGGCACTGATTTGGTCTGTTAGGCTTTGGAGAAGGTTATGTTGATTCAGAAGCAACTTCGTATAGATTAGTCCAGGCAGAGGAGTTATGCGGAACGAAAGGTTCGAGATGTGTCTTATATGGTGGGTGAGAAGGTTCTTTTCTGAGTGTTTCCTATGAAGGGTGTGATGCAATTTGGGAAGAAGGGAAAATTGATCTTGTGGTTTATTGGCATGTCCAAGATCTTGGAGAGAGTTGGAGGGATTGCATATCGTCTTGCATTGCCTCCTAGCATGGCAGGGGTACATCCGGTATTTCAAGTATTCATGCTTCGAAAGTACCATTAGGATAGGTCACACATGTTGGACCTCAGTATGGTGTAGCTTGATGAAAATCTGACATATGAGGAAGAGTTGGTAGCTATTTCAGACCGGCAGGTTCGCAAGTCGATATCTAAGAGTTTTTCTTTTGTGAAAGTGCAATGGAGGGGTCATCCGATTGAGTAAGATATGTGGGAGTCTGAGTTCGACATGCAGGGTAGATACCCCTACCTTTTTACCTGTCCAAGTACTTTTTTATGTACGTTCGAGGATAGACGTTTCTTTTAGAGGTGAAGAATGTAACAACCCAATAGGTTGTTGTGAGTATTACCCATTATTTATTTTTTCGAGACCTCCCATAGCTTCATTTGATATTTCCTGATCTCTGTGTGTGGTACGTGTTGTTTCCGGAAATATTTAACATAAAAATTTGAAGAGAATGCTATTTTTTGCCTAAAATGAGACTTGAGTTGACCATAGTCAACATTCTTGGTAAACGACCTCGGATCGGTATCTTGACGATTCTGGCGGATTCGTATGATGTTATTGGACTTGTACGCTCATTTGGTTGAGTTCAGGGATGACCCTAGCGCTTTTCGGTGTGTTATGTGAAAAATATTGAAAATGAGTTTTAAGGTTGAAATTATTGAGTTTTGATGATCGATTCGTATTATTTGATGTTATTTTGATGTTTCGAGGTAGCGAGAAAGATTATATGATATTACACTTTTTATATATTCAATTTGGAGCCCGAGGGGCTCGGGTGAGTTTCAGGTGCATCGCGGATGAGTTTGGAACTGTTGGTTCCCAACAGTTGCGGGTGTTTGATTAC
Source organism: Nicotiana undulata (assembly GCA_005239495.1). Taxonomy (NCBI): domain Eukaryota; kingdom Viridiplantae; phylum Streptophyta; class Magnoliopsida; order Solanales; family Solanaceae; genus Nicotiana; species Nicotiana undulata. Next base: position 207,452 of record ML262136.1, read on the forward strand.
AGGTCTCATAATTGCGAGAACATGTTCGCAATTGCGAGTCCCGTACTCGCGTGGTTAAATGAGAATTTAGTCACTTAGTCCTTAAGAACAGCCTTAAAATGGGAAAAGTCAAC
>ML262137.1:944-50253 GCA_005239495.1 Nicotiana undulata
AGAGGAGGTGGTTAGAGTTGCTGAAGGATTATGATATTACTATTCTCTATCATACGGGAAAGGCCAATGTGGTGGCCGATGCCTTGAGCCGGAAGGCAGTCAGCATGGGTAGTTTGGCTTATCTATCAGTTGATGAGCGACCTTTGGCTTTGGATGTTTTGGCGTTAGCCAATCGATTTGTCAGATTGAAGGTTTCTGAGGGTGGTAGTGTTTTGGCCCATACTGTTGCTCGTTCTTCATTGCATGATCGTATTCGCGCCAGGAAGTATGAGGATCGTCATTTGTGTGCTCTTAGAGATGCGGTTCGGCACGGACGTGCCAAGCGATTCACAGTTGATGATGAGGGAGTTTTGAGATTGCAGGGTCGTATATGTGTTCCTGATGTGGACGGCATTTGTGAGTTGATATTGCAGGAGGCCCATAGTTCCCGGTATTCCATTCATCCGGGCGCCGCGAAGATGTACCAAGACTTGCGGCAGCATTATTGGTGGCGTAGAATGAAGAAGGATATTGTGGCCTATGTGGCTCGGTGCTTGAATTGTCAGCAGGTTAAATATGAGCACCAGAGACCCGGTGGTTTGATGCAGCAGATTCAGCTTCCCGAGTGGAAGTGGGAGCGTATCACGATGGATTTTGTAGTTGGACTTCCACGGACCCAGAGGATGGTTGATGCAGTATGGGTTGTGGTGGATAGGCTGACCAAGTCAGCACATTTCATTCCGGTGGCAGTTTCATCTTCAGTGGAGAAGTTAGCTCAGATCTATATGAGAGAGATTGTCAGATTGCACGGTGTGCCCTTATCTATCATATCAGACCGAGGTACTCAGTTTACCTCCCATTTCTGGTGGCGTAGAATGAAGAAGGATCTTAACTAGATTATTGGGTTCTGAGTTAGTCCAGGATGCCTTGGATAAAGTTAAGATTATTCAGGATAGGCTTCATACAGCTCAGTCCAGGCAGAAGAGTTATGCATATCGTAGAGTTCGAGATCTGGCTTTCATGGTAGGAGACCAAGTGTTCCTTCGAGTGTCGCCTATGAAGGGCGTGATGAGATTCGGAAAGAAGGGCAAGTTGAGCCCTAGGTATATTGGTCCATTTGAGATTTTATCCAAGGTACGAGAGGTGGCCTACAGACTCTCCTTGCCACCACATTTATCAGCAGTACATCCAGTGTTTCACGTATCTATGCTCCGGAGGTATATTGCAGATCCATCTCATGTTCTTGACTTCAGCGGTGTCCATTTGGACAAGGATCTGACTTATGAGGAGGAGCCTGTAGCCATATTAGATAGGAAGGTTCGCCAATTGAGGTCGAATAGTTATCCTTCGGTCCGTATTCAGTGGAGAGGTCAGCCTGCCGAGGCAGCTACTTGGGAGTCCGAGTCCGATATGAGGAGTCGTTACCCCCATCTTTTCTCAGGCTCAGGTACTTTTCTATGTCCGTTCGAGGACGAACGTTTGTTTTAGAGGTGGAGATTGTGATCACCCAACTCCGTTAATCTCACCCCGATATGCGTGCGCAGCCTGGGCATGTAGCCGGGAAGCTTCTATGTGAAAATTTGATAAAAATAGAATTTTGAATGAAATAATTTAATAAAGTTGACTTTGGTCAACATTTTTGGTAAACGGATCCGGACCCCTGATGTGACGGTCCCGGAGGGTCCGTAGGAAAATATGGGACTTGGGCGTATGCCCGGAATCGAATTCCGAGGTCCCAAGCCCGAGAAATGAATTTGTAAAGAAATCTGTTTTCTGAAAATAATAAAGATTTTTGAAAATGAACTTTGATGTGAAAACCGCGTTATCGGGCCCGTAGTATGTTTTCGAGGCCCGGAACAGGTTTATTATATGTTATGTGACTTATCTGTGAAATTTGGTGTAAAACGGACTTGATATGACATGATTCAGATTAAAAATGGGAAATTTAGAAGTTTATGAAGTTTGAGAAAAGTCTATGAGTTTTAAGGTTTAATTTGATAATTTTGATGATATTTTGGTGGTTTAAATTATTGAACAAGTCTGTAGGATGTATTGGGAGACGTGTGTGTTTTTGGTTTTGAGACCCGAGGGCTCGGGTGAGTTTCGGGTAGCTAACGGGGTGTAAAAATATAGGAAAATCTGGTGTTTCTCCTCTTTCTTGTGTCAGGCCTTTCCTTCAGTGCGATCGCATATGCATATTCGCGATCGCACAACATTAGGTTGGTAGGGGCAATGTTAACTCTATGCGATCGCATAGTGTGTAGGTGTGATAGGGTGGGGGCTGGGTAGTTACTCAGTGCGATCGCACTGCCCTTGTCCGCGATCGCAATAGTATAGGTCCAGGCTTCACTGCGGTCGCAACCCTTGTCTTGCGATCGCGCTTCATAGGATCCCTGACTCTATCCGATCGCACACCCTTTTCCGCGATGGCATAGAGTTATTTCGCCCAGCTATACTTTTAAACCCCAAAACAGAATTCAATACAGGAATTCCTAAATTTCTGTCTTCTCCTCCATCCTCAACCCCCATTGACGAGCCTCAAGCTAACTTCCCTCCATATACACTTGGGTAAGTGATTTTAACATTTATTTCTTCCCCTTTCCTTTCCTAATCACTAGAATCTAGGCCTNGAATTTTGAAAGAATGGTAGGAATTGTGTATTTAGGCTATGGGATTATATTATTGGGTCTTTATTGATATTATTGAATTAATTATGCATAGATAACGTTGTTACGGAGTCGGATTATAAAGGAAAGGCGGTCTTAGAGGGTTGATTGCCATACTTTGGACCGAGGTAAGTGTCCTGCCCAACTTTGGTGAGGGAATAGGTATTATTTACTATGTGCTAAGTGAATATCATGTTAATTGCATATGTGAGGTGACGAGTACCTATGCAATGTGTGTCAAGCATGCCCGTGAGTCTATTTTGATAGAAATTGCAGTATTTCTTCCATGTTTAGTATATTATGAGATTGTCTTTACTTGGTAATTTATTCTTGATTGAAAGTATTGGCTATTGAGTTTGAGAAGTATTGATACGAAAGATAATACAAGTGTAGAGTATGTGATTAAGGTGATTGGTTATAGCTGAGACCCTTGCTGGGCATTTCTTGAGCTACTACTTGATGTTTCCCTCTTGCTGGGTGTTCTGAATTGCTTATTTCCACTATGCTGTACTCCTTGACATGTTATCTGTTATTGTTTGGTGAGGAAGAGTGTAAAGCACGAAGGGTGATGCCGTGCCATGATATTTGATTACATTGCATTGTGAGGAAGAGAGTAAAAGCACGAAGGGTGATGCCGTGCCATTAGTTTACTTTTCTGATATTCGTACTTGATTCGTGGGCTATTGTATTAGGTGCCTCCCTGGTTTACTTCTATCCCTCCATTAGACTGTTTCACTTCACTTGTTTCCCCTTTTCTGCTCCCGTATCCCTTACTTGCTTGCTTATCCCTTGTCTTGTATTTTCCCTGTTACCTGCTGTAGAATAAGACAGGTTATCGTTATTGTCAAGTCTAGACTCGTCACTACTTCGGCTGAGGTTAGGCTCGGCACTTACTCAATATTGTGCAGATCACGCATCCGGACCTAGTGGACCGCATTGAGGGAGTCACCTACAGTCCACCCAGAGCTTCAAGGTATACCCACTGGCGTTCGTGGGCCTTGGTGTCTCTCCTGCTTTTGGATTCCTAATTGTCTTACCTTTTCTCCTAGTTTCAAGACAATTGTATATTTCTTTTCAGACCTTGTATTTAGTACTCAGTTAGATAGTTCGTGAGGTTGTGACACCCCGGTTTTGGGATTTTACGATGTTATCCCTTTTTACATTTCATTATGCATTTTTGAAATATTATTACTTTTCTGCCGTGAGAACTTTTGAAATGATTCGTGATGTTCATCAAAGATTTGAAAGTTAATGGTGTGGGATGCTTTCGGTAAAGATTGAGCGTTAATGAATTTGAGTTATTTCAGCTAATGGTTGAAGGTTAATAGTTTTAAAGACTGTTACGTTGTGTTATCAGGGTAATATTGTTGTGTACGTTGGCTTGTCTAGCGGGTTCAACGTTAGACGCAGCCACGGTCTGGAAGGTGGGATTTCCGGGTCGTGACACTTTGTCGATCTTCAAAACCATTCAGCTTCTTGATCCAACATATTCCATTCCTCGGGGAATAACATCTTTTCAACAGGAATCAGGTCGGAGGTCCTGACTCGAACGAAGCGGCTCATCAACCTTCGGTCTTTATCTTCATCGCTGCTAATGAAGAAAGACTTCGAAGATCGACGATGTAATTTTCTCAGGCCTTATCGATAGAGACGAGGGCTGTAAAGTCTAATCAGATTGTCGAGGGTAAAAGACATCCTCTCTACCAGACTCGAAAAATACCTAATCAGGTAAACGTCGTCAGAAGGAAGGATAGATTTGGCCGATATTCACCCGATATTGTGGACAAAAATCGAGGATCACTAGATCTAGCAGGGGCAAAGAAGGTTATACGGGACCTAAAGTGAATGAGTATGTGTATACGCTTAGGAAACCTTCTTTGTGAGTGGTTATGTCCTCTTTAGGTGAAGGGATCTTCACTTCAACTGCCTTCCCCCAACAGGAATCTGCATTCACTTGTTCTGTTTTTGTTATTAGGCTAATATATCGAGACGTGGGTTCATATCGTCCCACAACCGAGGAAGGTTTTTAGACCTTGAAATCAGAAGACGTTTCACAACGCTCGGGGGTACACTCCTCAATGCGAAGAGGTACTACCATTTTTCTCTTAGACGAGCATGATGACGAAGTGGCTTTCTGTTTTGGGCAACTATCTTAGATCTTTTTGCCATTTTATTGTGAAAATTAAGAAAGAGAAAAAGAAACTGGTTTAGAGATGAACACAAGGAAGGGGTAAGTATAGAGAAGAGTTGATGAAGGCTTGAAGATGTTGTAGAAAGTAAAAGAATAAAGAGTGAAAGACTGAAGTATTTAATGGGGCCATCTAAGCGTGTTGGAGAAGCTAAAAAGGCGGCCAATAGCTGTTATCGATTTATGGTTTTTTGAGAACAGTGTAGACATGACCTCTACACGACCTTTCTGCCACACCAATCGCTGACCTCACATGACTGACAACATGACGGGGATATCGAAGGGTCAAGAATTCAAATCGTTTCTTATCATTTCATTCTAAGAAACGCGGGGACTATCTGTATACGGTCGAGGAGGAGTCCTATTTCGAGGTGTCTATTGTGCCGAGCCCGAGATCGGAAGGCTTGAAGCAAGGTTCAAGTCCGACCTCAGAACACTTACTGAGAGAGAGAACATCGAACGCCAGACATGGATTACCTCGAGGCAGTACAAAATTGATGACAGTCAAGAAAAAAGGGGAAATTCCCAAGGAGACGTGGTGAGGACATACGAGATTTGTAAGAGATAGTACAAATACGTACTAGGCCGTTATACATCTGGACCAACAATATTCTTTGTCATAATTAGAAATGAACCCTATTAGGGTTTTCTCCTCCTATATAAAGGGGACTCTAATCATGTAAACATGATCATTCACTGCAATAGAAGATTCTAATATGTTTTTTTCATTTAACATGCTCTTCAATTGTTCCCACACTTTATTGTTCTTCATTCATTGTTCATACTTTATTACTATTAACCTACCTCGAGACTCCCGAGGCTGTTAGCTCGAGGTCCCAACTGCTTGGGTATCACTAATTTGGTTATCATTTTCCTCTTATTTACACTTAACATTCTTTGCTCATTTACTAGTATAGGAATAAATCACATATTTTTATAACCATAAATCTTACTTAATTGTTAACACCATTTTCGAGGTAAACAGTAACTTCTATGTGACATCCACTAATAACACGGCAGGTTCATCACAATTGGTGCCCTCGAATACATACACAAAGATGGCTATGAACATATAAAAAATCAACAAAATACATAAAACTATGATTACATGAACTAATGTAAACAGTTCAAAACATAATACATAACACCAACATTACATCAACAAAATGATAATAAAGATGCACCTATTCAAACGAGAAGAAAACTAAAAACAATAAATATTCACTAAAAAATATCACAACAATAGACATCAAAAAGATTAAATAAAATTCACTTTATCATCAACGCGCAACAAATTCAACAAAAAGTGCCCATGAAATCATAAACATCATCCTCATCTTCAAAACCTTCTCTTCCAATTTCGTTACTTTTGCAGCTTCAACTTGGTGTAGCGCCTCCGTGACAAGTTATTCTTCTTTCAATTTATCCCTATCAATTTTAATCGCTTACCAAGACGATGTTATATTTTTAGTTGTAACCAAATCACTGTTCAACGAGATTTAATCTTCCATATTCAAAATAACCACAAGAAGGAATTTGTCGAACACAGAAAAAATAGAAATTGACCCAAAGATCATTACTAGTAGACTATAATGTTGACCAAACTGATAATAATTTAGAGATTTTGTTAGAGAATCACAAACCTTAGGCTTCAGACATTTGTAAAATCGCCTTCCAGGGTATAATGGAGTCTTTGAAGTGAAGTGGTTCGCAATATGCTATAACGACACCTAATTTGGGATGAACAACTTCCGTGCGACATTGAAGGCTGAGGAAAATAGGATTAGGGTCATGTAAGCTTTAATTCTTTGTCAATTGAGAATGTAATGGGTTCTTGGGGTTTTAAATTTGTGGGGTCCAATGACTTGGCAGCTGACTTAACAGCTTACATGGAAAAAATTGAGGGGGTCAGCTGCCACAGTGTAGATCCGTTAGGGTTATGGGCAATTTTTAAAAGTTGATTAACGGTAGGGGCTATAATGGACAAATAGTATAACAGGTAGCAGAAGTAAACAATATTGTATAGTAGAGAGGAAATTTTGGACCTTTCCCTTTTATAATACTATATATCATATTTTATGACATTTCATATCAGTTCCTAGTTATGAGTGTGGCGATACTACGAACAACAACAGAGATTGTCTCAGACTAGGGAGTGGTGTATTTTATCAGAGCACTCAGGTTATGGACTCCATTCAATTTCCTACTCCACCTGCACATCAAACTAGGGGTGGAGGATAGGGGGATATAGGGCACCCTAAATGGGGAGGCCCGACCAATCGATATGTTTTCCAGTGTAGGGCTGAGGCCGCTGCACCAGATGATATCGTTACATATATGGTTTTGATTTGTCATAGAGGAGCATAAGTCTTAATTTGACCTCGTCCTATTTATCGGAGTGAGTCCTCCTATCTTGCTTCATATATAGGTGTGTTTAGTGATTCTTTTATTCACTTATGAATTTACCTCTATTTAGAGACTTTATAGTGGTAACATGTGCCCATCATATCGATTTGTTCAGTATTGAGAGCTATGAGACTATAATGAACTTTCTGTTACTTATTATGGTAGGTTTTCATGTGATTTATGTGGTTTGATTACGATTTGTGATTTAGGTGCTCTACCAATGTGGAAAGTCTTTTATGTGTTGTGACTGCTTCGTGGAATTGAGTTAGTGGAAGGTTTCTATTAGTGTGCTGTGTATTCTACTTGTGATTTAGAGCTGAGGCTGGGATCCTTGTATTTCTGTATGGATTGATATGTTTGGACTGGGCTACGTGTCGCGGTGAATATATATTAGGATGAGATCCTTATGATTAGTTCATATGTTTTGATTCTCCCTTGTGGAATGGTTTCATAGTATGGGACTGATAGGGAGTTGTGCCTGTCGAACTTGTTTGATAGTTCTCTCATGCGTTTCCGTTTAACATTTAGTCATTCGTACTGTGCTTATTGGGTTTAGCTTGCAAGGTATGTGCCCAGGTGGCGTTGGGTGAGACTTGTTGATTTTAGGTGAATGGTTATGCGACCTTCATGTTTCTTACATCGCTGTTAGTGTTGTGAAGGTTTGGAACGAGGTTTAGATGATATGAGGTTATTTGTCGGTGTCGGATTTGATTATGGGCAGCTATTATGGCAGAGATGTTGTTATGGGCAATTAGGCGATGTATTACATCGGGTGCTCACACCTTGTGGGTGTATGCATGAGATGTGGCAGTTAGTTGAGGTTGATACCGTGCGTTTATGTTTGAATCAAGTCTTTGGGAAATGATTGGACGGTGAAAATTTTGGTTCTAAGGCTTATCGATGTGGGTGTAAGGAATAATCTTCAGTTGAGATTGTATTGTTGGGATTATGTAGATTGGGTTGGGGTGGGACCACCCACGAGTATATGTATCGTGAGGTCATTCAGTGACTTCACGGCTCTATAATGGTTCTTGGCACGTTCGAGGACGAACAGTTGTTTAAGCGAGGGTGAATGTAAGGACACGACCGATCATTTTCAGAATTAGCATCTCGTTCAATGGCTTAATGAAGAGCCCAAAAGACAATACGAAATTAATGCTCGGTAAGCAAAGATAGTACAATTATGATTATTTTCTCCACGGGGATTAGATTTAAATAATGTTCATGGAACTTTTAGCTAACAATGTTCATGTAATTTCTAGCTTAACGCCATTTAGGATGATTAACACGTTGATTAGGATGATTAATAATTAAAATTAACTATGAAATTAAAACATTTAAGAATTAATCAGAGAAAGACAAGAGTTGAGCAACACTGAAATATCAATGGGAGAAAAAAGGGTCGTGAAAATATAGGTGCAAGATAGCTATTCGGGATCTAACTCTAATTCAATTCACTCTAATGTTCTAATGATTCTCACGAATTCACTCGATCATTAGTTCAAACGTGTAGTCAAGACTCCTCTCTCAATTAAAACATAACTCTACGAGGTGAACTAATATAAGCATTGTGAAAATATGCAAGCATGCATTAATAGATTAGTCTTCAAGAAAACGTCTCTCGAATATTCTTCTAACTTGATTTAATCAATAATTCAATAAGCTCTTTCGATTATTTAAGAGAATCACTTAATTAAACCAAAAAAATAATGCAAGATAATCACAACAATATTCCTCTTTCGATTAAATAAATTGGTGATTAAATTTGCAAACAATTGAAAGCTCCATAAACAAATTCAAGCAAAGAACTAGAGTTAAAATCCACAAATATCAATCAAAAACCATATCCGTCAAACCCTAAGGGAAACTACTCCATAATCTTGGTGGAAGTCATCACAAATATAACTAAATAGTAAGAAAACAGCAATCTATCATTACAATCCAAACTCCCGTATTGAATTGATGGAAAGATGATGAAATCATGTATCTTGTAGGATCCAGTGCTCTCCAAAAGCATTCGTGGTCAACAATCCTCTAAAATCATATTTTTTGATGTACTTATACTTTGTAGGAATGGGCTCGGACGAAACTACCTATTCCAAGACGAAGTGGGACAATTGGACCGCAAAATACACTGGCGCAGCGCGCCATGCGCCGCTCCATATGCTGCATCAGGAAGGATTTTCAAAGAGTTGATTTTTTCATTATACAAGAATTTTGATCTACCGCCCCACACCCGGCGACACGGTAGTGTAGTTTTCTCAGAGTAACCTTCACTTTTTGACATCCGAACATGGTCCTCGACATTCGAACTTGATCCTGGCTTAATTTCTTGGGCTTTCACTCAAACTTCGAAGATCCACGTTGTTCAAGTTAGCTCCAAATATTCTTCATAGCTCGATATCATTTTCTGCAAGGCATAAAACACGTAATAAGCGCAAATCACCATCAATTAAGCTCAGCCACAAGTAAAATGCAATGATTAAAGTGCAAACTATGACTAAAATATAGGTTTCTAGCCTACCGTCAACATCTCACACTTAAACCAACTGCTCGTCCTCGAGCAATTAAACTGCACTTCACATAGAGATGACATTCTCATCAGACAACTTCCCTAATGCATCATACCAATAATATTTAAAGCAGCTCAAGCATCCTATCATAACATCCTAGCCTCAAGACTCGACTCAAAAGTACCACGTATTACTTCTTCAAGTTACTATGCTTAGGTTGAAGCCTTCTTCCTTATTTCCTTAGCTAGTCTTTCGTTGTAGTACTTAGGGAGACCTTATCACTTTTGTAAAGTTACAAACTTGTTATATCGTTTACCCACCGGAATTTTTGATGTTCATACTGACCTATAAGTATTCGTAGTTACTTACCTCCACGCCCTTGTGCTTGTAGGTTTGCTTCTGAACTTGATATTTTGACTGTCTTCCCAACGACATTCTCTTTTATTTCTGTAATACTCATACGGTACCTTTAACTACCTCAACTCTTATCTGGGTATTTCTCCAGGATCACGATGTCATAAATGCGAGGTCGAATCACTATATTGGGTTTTACTATGTTTATCTTACACGATCTGTTGATTTGTCCGAATCCTCTTGTCTAGCCATAACTAGGCTCTTCCTGAATCAACTACCAACTACTCACTGGCCCATTCTCATATCAATATTCCGCGAGAGTTTTCTCGGGTTATTTCCCTTGTCTTATCTTACGTCTCACACTAGCTCCTTATCTATCAATAACATCTCGAGCAGAAACCCTTACTTCCTTTTCTTGACGTCATATTTGCATAATATTTCGGAATCATAGCATATCAGTAGGATTTGATTAAGTGCAATCTCATCCCTTTCTCATTTTTATCGCATTCTTCCTTGACCATTCCATATTTACTGAACCACTTAATTCTGACTTAATGCCACATAACTCCATAGTCCCCCCTTTAAGGGAGTGATAAGATTTCGAGCTACGACGATCTACCTAGAGATGTTATACCTCTTCATCTTTGGCGTACTTTCATATCATCGATGACCCTTACTCGCCTTAAGATAATCCTTCTGTACCAAGGATAAACGAAATTCCTTACTTACGAGGGTGACACTTAGTATAACTGGCACATACAGTCCCTTAAGATTAACTTTGCTCACATTGCTTGCTTTAGAGAAGCGTCTTCCTGAATAACCATTCTCTGAATTTCTCATGAATATTCTTTTGTTGTCCATTCTATTATCGCCGAAACGAAATCTGAAAGTCTCATGATGTTGACCATTACCAAATCATTCAGTCCCTAATCCATGTTTAGTTAATCTTTTTCACAAGCGCATAGTGATTTCTATTACTCCGGGGTCTAACATTTCCTTCTGGTAATCGCGTTGGAGTCATAAACTTATTTCTTGAAATGAGGATATGACTTTATGGCCTATACTCTGTTATTGTCTCAAGGCCTGTCACCTCTCACCTTTTCCTTTCCTTGCCTATAGACTTTGTAACAATGTCATTTTTTTTATCTGTCGTTGCCATCCATGTATCACATCCTACTCATAATGCTTTATTAACTCTCTTCTTATTTCCATGCTAAGATTTCTGGCTATTACTTTATTCTGAAAACCTCAACAAGATATTCTTTTGCTTTTAGCTCCCTTTTTCTCCATCCACTAGCTCTTGCCTAACATTATCTCTCTACTAGTGTCACGACCCGAAATCCCACATTCAGGCCGTGATGGCGTCTAACGTTGAACTCGCTAGACAAGCCAACGTTTTAAATGAATTAACCTATTTACATATTAACAATTGAAAAAATAAATGCTAACTAGAAAATCATGATAAAAATACAAAGGTTTATTAGATTCTAAAACTAGAATAGCCAATCTCGTAGAAAATCCCATTAAGTACACAACCTAGAAATCGAGTCACAATCTCACGAACCAGACTAAGATTTGGCTAAAAACAACAGTCTGAAATAAAGTGGTACATCTGTCTAAATGTACACAAAATGACAGAAAGAAAAGATAGAAGGTGACCTTAGGGCCGACGAATGCCTGCCTGCGGACTACCTCGATATCGCCTGCGTGGACTGAAGGATACTCCCTCTAACGGTATCAACTGGGTCCGGCTGCGTAGTCTGCACAACATAAAGAATTGCAGGTGTAGCATCAGTACAACCGACCCCATGTACTGAGTAAGTGCCGAGCCTAACCTCGGCGAAGTAGTGACGAGGCTAGGACACGACAACAAATAATACCTGTGCAGTTCAATAATATAACGAGAAATAAACAGGAAATACAGTTACGGGGAAGAACATGCTGGGGATAAAGGGGCAACAATTACTAACACAGTAGAATTAAATAAGAACTGAAATGTAGGGGTAAAACAGGACTTAACATCTCGAAACAAGTAAGTAAGCAGCAAAATGCAATACATGTCCCGTCGTGCATATCCTCACAATCACTCGGCACGGAATGTCCCCTCATGCATAAATAATAAAGTCACTCGGCATGGAATGTCCCCTCGTGCATAATCTCACAGTCGCTCGGCACGGAATGTCCCCTCGTGCATAAATAATTATTAGTCGGCACGGAATGTCCCCTCGTGCATAAATAATAATCACTCGGCACAGAATGTCCCCTCGTGCATAAATAATAATCACTCGGCACGGAATGTCACCTCGTGCATAATGTACACATAAACAACAATTCAATATAAAGGTTTAATAACAAGAAGTTCCAAATGCACAAAAATAACGAACAAAATTCTATCATCCCGGCAAGGGACTCAGCTATAACCAATCTCTCTCAGAGGCATAATCTCAACAATAAAAATCCTCAACTAAAAAATTAACAATAACTTCCCACGTCATGAAACAACCTCAACGTATCATTTTTAAATAACCAATTATTAATAACACAGAGAATAACAAGAACACGGTATACACCATCACGTTTGACTCACGGGCAGGCTTGACCACAACGCATAGGTACTCGTCACCTTACCTATGCGCTGGACATGGAATACACATAGCAATTAAGACTTTATACATATTCCTTAAAGATAAGGTTAGGCCAAACACTTACCTCAGCTCCAAAAATGCAAGTCAAGCCTCAATCACACCCTTTCCTCTCGAATCCAACTCCGGAACGATAATATCTAGACATAATTGACATATTAACATCAATAATACTCAATAAACCAATTCCAAAGCCTAATTATACATTTCCCATCATTCTTCCAAAAATACCAAAATGCGACCCCGGGCTCGCTTGGTCCAAACATGAGGTTCCGACCAAAACCCGATAACCATTCCCCCATGATCCCGAATATATAATTTGTTTTGAAATCCGACCCCAAAACGAGGTTGAATTCGTAAAAATTCTAAAAGCCCTAACTCTACCCAAAACCCCCAATTTCTACCTTTGAAAACACTAGGATTCTTGATGATAATTGATGAAAAACGTTAGAAAGTTGAAGGAAATCAATTAGTGAGCACTTACCTATGATTTCTGAAGAAACTCTCTTGAAAAATCGCCCTAAGCCTTCTATTTTTTTGAGAAAAGTTTGAAGAAGAACGTCTGAAATTGTCTTTAAAAAAACTTCACTGCTCGACTCTCGCACCTGCGATCTCGCAGGTGCGGAAAAAGGGATCGCACCTGCGGAAAATGGCCAGGCCCACCGGAGGCCGCACCTGCGATCTCGCAGGTGCGGAAAAAGGGATCGCACCTGCGGAAAATGGCCAGGCCCACCGGAGGAGAAAGTTGAAGGAAATCAATTAGTGAGCACTTACCTACGATTTCTGAAGAAACTCTCTTGAAAAATCGCCCTAAGCCTTCTATTTTTTTTAGAAAAGTTTGAAGAAGAACGTCTGAAATTGTCTTTAAAAGAACTTCACTGCTCGACTCTCGCACCTGCGATCTCGCAGGTGCGGAAAAAGGGATCGCACCTGCAGAAAATGGCCAGGCCCACCGGAGGCCGCACCTGCGGAATCTTACCCGCTCTTGCGAAAGATGGTCCGCGTCTGCGAGAGCGACCGCACCTGCGGACAATACGTCGCACCTGCGGTCTCACACCTGCGGCCCTAAGCTCGCAGGTGCGGGCACACCACAAGTGGTGCACCAGCAGTATTTCCTTGAGTCCAAACACTCCGAACACCTACCCGAAACACCCCCGAGCCTCGGGGCTCACAACCAAATACACACACACCATCGTAAGCATCCTACGGACTTGTTCGAGTAATTAGACCACCAAAATAACATCAAAAACCATGAATTAACCTCCAAAATCTATAGAATTTTCTCAAACTAAATAAACTTCTAAATTTCCCATTTTGATCCGAAACACGTCAAACCAAGTCCGTTTCTTACCAAATTTTACAGACAACTCATACTAACCATATTAAACCTGTTCCGGGCTCCGGAACAATAATACGGGCCCGGTAACACAGGTTTCACATCAAAATTTATTTTCAAAAGTCTTTATCATTTCAAGAAAACAAATTTCTTTAAAAATTAATTTCTCGGACTTGGGACCTCAGAATTCAATTCCAGGCTTACGCCTAAGTCCCATATTTTCCTACGGACCCTCCGGAACTGTCAAATCACGGGTTCGGATCCGTTTACCAACAATGTTGACCAAAGTCAACTTTATTCAATTAATTATCATAAATTCAACTTTTCATCAAATTTCCACATAAAGGCTTCCTGGCTACGCACTCGAGCTGTGCACGCACATCAAGGTGAGATTAACGGAGGATTTCGGAACCTCGAAACACAGCTTTAGTTAAATTTACACAGGATGACCTTTTGGGTCATCTCAATCTCAACCTCTAAAACAAACGTTCGTCCTCAAACGGACATAGAAAGGTACCTGAATCGGGGAAAAGATGGGGATATCAGCTCCACATATCGAACTCGGACTCCCAGATAGCTGCCTCAACAGGCTGACCTCTCCACTGAACACGAACCAAAAGATAACTCTTCGATCTCAATTGACGAACATGCCGAGTTAATATGGCTACCGGCTCCTCCTCATAAGTCAAATCCTTGTCCAACTAGACACCGCTGAAGTCAAGTACATGAGATGGATCCGCAATATACCTTCGGAGCATAGATACATGAAACACCGGGTGCACAGCTGATAAACTCGGTGGCAAGGCAATTCTGTATGCCACCTCTCCCACCTTATCCAAAATCTCAAATGGACCAATGTACCTAGGGCTCAACATTCCCTTCTTTCCGAACCTCATCACGTCCTTCATGGGCGACACTCGAAGAAATACCCGGTCTCCTATCATAAAATCCAAATCTCGAACTCTACGATCTGCATAACTCTTCTGCCTGGACTGAGTTGTACGAAGTCTATCCTGAATGATCTTCACCTTGTCCAAGGCATCCTGGACTAACTCAAAACCCAACAATCTAGCCTCTACAGGCTCAAACCATCCGACTGGAGACCGACACCGTCTACCATACAACACCTCATACGGAGCCATCTGAATGCTCGACTGATAGCTGTTGTTGTAGGCAAACACAGCTAAAGGCAAAAACTTATCCCATGAACCACCGAAGTCAATGACAAAAGCCCGCAACATATCCTCCAAAATCTGAATAGTACGCTCGTACTGCTCGTCTGTCTGAGGATGAAATGATGTGCTCAACTCAATCTGTGTGCCCAACTCTCCCTGAAATACCCTCCAGAAATGGGAGGTAAACTGAGTACCTCGGGTTGATATAATAGATGTGGGCACGCCATGCAATCTAACAATCTCTCTTATGTAGATCTTTGCCAACTTCTCTGATGAATACGAAACTGACACCGAAATGAAGTGTGCTGACTTGGTCAGCCTATCCACAATAACTCACACTGCATGATACATCCTCTGAGTCCGTGGGAGTCCCACTACAAAATCCATGGTGATACTCTCCCACTTCTACTCGGGAAGCTGAATCTGCTGCATCAACCCACCAGGTCTCTAGTGCTTGTACTTAACCTGCTGACAGATCAGGCACTGAGCCACATAACCAACAATGTCCTTCTTCATTCCCCGCCACCAATAATGCTGCCGCAAGTCCTGGTAGATCTTTGCGGCGCCCAGATGAATGGAATACCTAGAACTATGGGCCTCCTGCAATATCAACTCGCGAATGCCATTAATATCAGGTACACAAATAAGCCCATGCATCCTCAAAACTCCCTCATCATCAATTGTGACCTGGTTGGCACCTCCGTGCCGGACTGTATCTCTAAGAACACATAAATGACGATCATCATACTGCTTGGCCCGAATACGGTCATACAATTAAGAACGGGCCATGGTGTGGGCCAAAACACCGCCAGTCTCAGATACCTCCAATCTCACAAATCGGTTGGCCAAAGCCTGAACATCCAAAGCAAGAGGTTGCTCTCCGACTGATAAATAAGCAAGACTACCCATACTGGCTGATATCCGGCTCAAAGCATCGGCCACCACATTGGCCTTCCCTGGATGATAAAGAATGGTAATATCATAGTCCTTTAACAGCTCTAACCACCTTCTCTGCCTCATATTCAACTTCTTTTGCTTGAATAGATACTGTAAACTCTTGTGATCCGTGAACACCTCACATGGAACACCATACAAGTAATGCCTCCAAATCTTCAAGGCATGAACAATCGCTGCTAACTCAAAATAATGGACTGGATAATTCTTCACATGAACCTTCAACTGACGAGAAACATAGGCTATGACCTTGCCATCCTGCATCAACACTGCACCAAGTCCAACCCGTGAAGCATCACAATATGAGGTATAGGGTCCTGAACCTGTGGGCAAAACTAACACCGGTGTCGTGGTCAAGGCTGTCTTGAGCTTCTGAAAGCTCGCCTCACACTCATCAGACCACCTGAAATGGGCACCCTTTTGGGTCAACCTTGTCATCGAGGCTGCTATAGATGAAAAGCCCTTCACAAATCGGCGATAATAACCTGCTAAGCCCAAGAATCTCTGAATCTCTGCAGCTGAAGTGGGTCTATCCCAATCTCTAACTGCTGAAATCTTCTTGGGATCCACTTGAATTGTCACGACCCAGAATCCTAATCCAGGTCGTGGTGGCGCCCAACGACGGGGTTAGGCAAGCCAACGTAAATTTCACTAAGTTCTTCTCTCTACTTGATTCAATTATTCACCCATTTATCGAATTTAACTAGTTAAATCATGATATCGAAAGATAATAATTCAGTAGTAGATAGAGTAGCTATAAAGAAGCGCGAGCCAAAATACAAGCACGTAGATATACAACCCAAAATCCCAAAACAACTACTACGTGTGTGCCAGGAACTAGTGTCACGAGTGTCATGGGCTTTATAACTGAATATATAAGGATAATAATATATACAATCCCGCTGTCTGCATGAATAGATGGGAAACAAAAGTAAATGAAACTTCATGGTGCTGCTGGGGATCGCTAGAGGAAGAAGCTCACGGTGAAGTCAAGTCTGCTACGGTCACAATCTAGATTCGGTCTGATAAACAGATGCACCAGCCTCAGAACCTGTACAATTGAGTACAGAAGTGCAGCATGAGTACATATTAAATAAATATGTACCCAGTGAGTATCCCATCTAACCTCGATGAAGTATTGACGAGAGGTCGACTTGACACTCACTAAGGTCCAAAAGTATGATAAAACAATGATAAAATAAAAGCAGTAGGCATGTAAGAGAGTGAGTAGCAATTATGTATAAAGCACAGGAATCCAAGAAAATACTGGAACGAAAACAATGGCCAATTTCTTTCCCCCAAATATCTAATACAAGCCAATATCCATGAAACAATGCCAAATACTCATGCGCACACAGAAATAAGACAACCGATCGGAGTCATAAGGAAAAATAGCTATGCACTGTCGAGGATCGACCGGCCCGTCCCAAAAGTGCATGCTTACTATCGTCATGTCTGCGCACTGCCGAGGATCAAACGGCTCGAACCATAAGTGTGTCTTACAATGTAACCATATCATAACATAGTACAACTTCGTCCATGCACTGCCAAGGATCGAACAACCCGTACCAAAAGTGCATTCTCAATTATACCATCTTTGTGCACTGCCGAAGATCGATCGGTCTGTCCCAAAAGTGCACCCTTCAATCCGCCTTGGCGTACGGCCCGCTCCCATTAGAGTAAGGGAAATCACACATCGCTCGCGGAATGTAAATTTCAAAGGGATCACATGCACACACAATAACATATAAAACTTACTTTCCATAACCAATTCCTTTCAATTCAACAATTTCCATAAAGCCTCAAAGAAACAATATTGTACATAACATAATCTCGTAGAACATGCGGCGTTACAAGGAAGCACATAAGGCATTTCAAGGAAAGCATGCAAGGCATTTCAAGGAAGCATATAAGGCATGATGTGGGCCTAACTACCCGGACATAACAATGATAGCCGATACGTACAGACTCTCGTCACTTGGTGCGTACGTATCCCCCAAACGAATTACACATATCATATACATCACCTATGGGGACAATTCCCTCTTACACGGTTAGAAAGGAGACTCACCAGTGTCGAATGTACCCCTCGGATCAATGATGCACCCGGAACTCCGAACTCTACTCTCGAGGGCTCGCAACTAGTAAAATATAGTATAATTACATCCATTCATGTTCAAAGAAAAGGGATTAACTCATTTATCCCAAAATTCACATTCTTGAAGAATTTCTAAATTTCAACCCCAGGCCCGCACGCTCGAAGCATCACAATACGCGGTATAGGGTCCTAAACTTGTGGGTAAAACTAACACCGGTTTTGTGGTCAAGGCTGTCTTGAGCTTCTGAAAGCTCGCCTCACACTCATCAGACCACCTGAAATGGGCACCCTTTTTGGTCAACCTTGTCATCGGGGCTGCTATAGATGAAAAGCCTTTCACAAATCGGCGATAATAACCTGCTAAGCCCAAGAAGCTCCGAATCTCTGCAGCTGAAGTGGGACTATCCCAATCTCTAACTGCTGAAATCTTCTTGTGATCCACTTGAATTTTCACGACCCAGAATCCCAATCCAGGTCGTGGTGGCGCCAACGACGGGGTTAGGCAAGCCAACGTAAATTTCACTAAGTTCTTCTCTCTACTTGATTCAATTATTCACCCATTTACCCAATTTAACCAGTTAAATCATGATATCGGAAGATAATAACTAAGCGGTAGATAGAGTAGCTATAAATAAGCGCGAGCCAAAATACAAGCACGTAGATATACAACCCGAAATCCCAAAACAACTACTACGTGTGTGCCAGGAACTAGTGTCACGAGTGTCATGGGCTTTCTAACTGAATATACAAGGATAATAATATATACAATCCCGTTGTCTACATCAATAGACGGGAAACAAAAGTAAATGAAACTTCATGGTGCTGCTGGGGATCGCCACAGGAAGAAGCTCACGGTGAAGTCAAGTCTGCTACAGTCACAATCTAGATTCGGTCTGATAAACAGATGCACCAGCCTCAGAACCTGTACTGTTGAGTACAGAAATGCAGCATGGGTACATATTAAATAAATATGTACCCAGTGATTATCCCGTCTAACCTCGAAGAAGTAGTGATGAGAGGTCGACTTGACACTCACTAAGGTCCGAAAGTATGATACAACAATGATAAAATAAAAGCAGTAGACATGTAAGAGAGTGAGTAGAAATTATGTATAAAGCACAGGAATCCAAGAAAATACTGGAACGAAAACAATGGCCAATTTCTTTCCCCTAAATATCTAATACATGCCAATATCTATGAAACAATGCCAAATACTCATGCGCACACAGAGATAAGACAACCGACCGGAGTCATAAGGAAAAATAGCTATGCACTGCCGAGGATCGAACGGCCCGAACCATAAGTGCGTCTTACAATGTAACCATATCATAACATAGTACAACTTCATCCATGCACTGCCGAGGATCAAACGGCCCGTACCAAAAGTGCATTCTCAATTATATCATCTCTGGGAACTACCGAAGATCGATCGGCCCGTCCCAAAAGTACACCCTTCAATCCGCCGTGGCGTACGAACCGCTCCCATAAGAGTGGGGGAAATCACACATCGCTCGCGGAATATAAATAGCGAAACGGTCACATGCACACACAATAACATATAAAACTTACTTTCCATAACCAATTCCTTTCAATTCAACAATTTCCATAAAGCCTCAGAGAAACAATAGTGTACATAACATAATCTCGTAGAACATACGGCATTACAAGGAAGCACATAATGCATTTCAAGGAAAGCATGCAAGGCATTTCAAGGAAGCGTATAGGGCATGATCTGGGCCTAACTACCCGGACATAACAATGATAGCCGCTACGTACGGACTCTCGTCACTTGATGCGTACGTATCCCCCAAACAAATTACACATAACATATACATCACCTATGGGGACAATTCCCTCTTACAAGGTTAGAAAGGAGACTCACCTCGTGTCGAATCTACCCCTCGGATCAGATGCACCCGGAACTTCGAACTCTACTCTAGAGGGCTCGCAACTAGCCAAATATAGTATAATTACATCAATTCATGTTCAAAGAAAAGGGATTATCTCATTTATCCCAAAATTCACATTCTTGAAGAATTTCTAAATTTCAACCCCGGGCCCGCATTCTCGAATTCCGAAAATTCTCGAAGGAATCACTCACCCATAGCCTAAGGATCATTAATATGTGATTTCTACATGAATTCATGGCCTTAAACGGAAAATCACAAAATCCCCAAGAGCCTAAAATTACTACCCAATTTCATGATTCTTGATAATTTAATAGAGGATTTAACTAGAATTTGATGTTTGAAACTATTGTTAAATAGGGAATTTACTTACCTCAAGTACTAGGTTGAAGGCCCTCTTGGAAGCTCTCAAATAACACAAGGAAGAAGATGGAAATGGAGGAAATAACTTAGATCCTGTATATAAACTACCCTGCCCAGATTTCCCTTCACCGCAATCGCGACCAGGGGCCCGCGATCGCGAAGGCCAAATGGCCCAAGCCCTGAGGCCCTTCTATGCGAACGCGGAAATGGGCCCGCAATCGCGAAGGCCAACTGGACAAACTTCTGCGAATGCGGAGGAGGTCCTGCGATCGCGAAGAGCAAACAGGCCTGGCCCCTTTCCACCTCTACGCGAACACGGAGGCGAGGCTACGATCGCGAAGGCCAGGGATCCAGACCATCACTAACGCGGAGACAGGGATGGCGATCGCGAAGGTCAGGGACCCGACCTTGCGCAATCGCAGAGAGATTCATGAGAACGCGAAGAGCATTCAGCGGCCCAGCCCAATTCCTTATCCACGAACGCGGCCCACCTCCCGCGATCGCGAAGAAGGAAACTAGACAGCAAAAATCTGGTTTTTTTAATTCAGCTCCTGGGGGTCCAAAACTCACCCGAGCCCCACAGGACCCCGTCCAAAGGCACCAGCAGGTCTGTATTCATGATATAGACTTGCTCAAACTTCCGAAACGTGAAAAACAACAACGAAACTCAGAATTTGACCCCAAAACCAAATTGAATCAACACTTTGAACTTAGAGTTCTAGAATTCATTTCAATGCGCCGAACCGGCCTATACTACTCGTAATGACTTCAAATTTTGCTGACAAGTCAGTCATAAATGATATAACGGAACTGTTCCCGATCTCGGTACTTCATTTGGACCTCGATATCATAATGTCACGTTCCAAGCCAAATTTCAAATTTAAGGAAATCCTTATTTCCATATCGGGCACCGAAGCGCTCACGGGTTATCAGAAACCCATTTCAAACATACGCACAAGTTCGAAATCATCATACGAAACTACTGACACTATCGAAACTCGTTTCCGAGATCGTTTGCTCAAAATGTTGACGGAAGTCAAACTTGGCCAAATAGGCCAACCTTAAGGAACCAAGTGTTCCTAAATTGCTCAAAGCACTTCCAAATCCTGAACCACCAGTCCCCGCAAGTCACAAATCACAAGAAGCCGTTATGGGAAGACTAAGATAGGGGAACGGGGTCCGATAACGTTAAATGACCGGTCGGGTCGTTACATTCTCGCCCTCTTAAACAAACGTTCATCATCGAACGGAACTAAAATCATACCTGATGTGCTGAATAGCTGTGGATATCTGTTCCGCATGTCCTCCTCGGACTCCCAAGTCGCCTCATCGACTGGTTGGCCCCTCCACTGAACCTTCATGGNAAATAGTGCTAAAAACAACCACGTGAGAGAAATCGGCATGATATCTCCGGAGCATGGATACATGAAAAACCGGATAAACTCCTGATAAGGCGGGAGGTAAAGCAAGCTCATAAGCAACCTCTCCAACTCGCCTCAACACCTCGAAAGGACCTATAAATCTGGGGCTTAGCTTGCCCTTTTTCCCGAATCTCATAATGCCCTTCATCGGCGAAACCTTCAGCAGCACCTTATCTCCCTCCATAAATGCTACATCACGCGCCCTCTGATCCGCGTAACTCTTCTGCCTGGACTGAGCTGTGCAGAGCCTCTCCTGAATTATCTTCACCATCTCCAAAGCATCTCTCACCAGATATGTGCCATATAACTTAGCCTCGCTGGGCTCAAACCACCCGATAGCAGAACGACACTACCGACCATACAAAGCCTCAAGTGGAGCCATCTCGATGCTGGATTGGTAACTATTATTGTACGCAAACTCCGCCAAAGGCAAGAACTGGTCCCACTGACCCCCAAAATCAAGCACACATGCCCTGAGCAGATCTTCCAATATCTGAACGGTACGCTCCGACTGGCCATCAGTCTAAGGGTGAAATGCTGAGCTGAGATCTATCTGAGTGCCCATTTCACTGTGCAACGCTCTCCAGAAGTGCGAGGGGAACTGAGGACCTCGATTTGATATGATGGACATCGGTATACTGTGCAACCGAACTATCTCCCGAATATAAATCTGAGCTAGCCTCTCTAAAGTGTAAGTGGTGGATACAGGAATGAAATGCGACGATTTGGTCAATCTATCAACAATGATCCAAACCGCGTCAACCTTCCGCAAAGTCCGAGGCAACCCAACCGCGAAGTCCATAGTGATGCGCTCCCATTTCCACTCAGGAATGGCCATCTGCTGAAATAGGCCTCCTAGCCTCTGATGCTCATATTTAACCTGCTGGCAATTGAGGCACCTAGCCACATACTGCACAATGTCTTTCTTCATCCGCCTCCACTAGTAATGCTGCTTCAAATCATGATACATCTTCGTCGCACCCGGATGAACAGAATACTGAGAACTGTGGGACGACTCTAGAATCCTCTTCCTCAGGCCATCAATATTAGGAACACATAAACGACCCTGAAGTCTCAAGACACCATCCTCGACCAAAGTAACCTCCTGAGCCCTGCCCTGGACTACCGTCTCACGAAGCTCTGCTACGCACGGATCATCAAATTGTCGGGCCTTAATCTCTCCCAATAACGAAGATTGAGCAACCACATGAGCTAGAACTCGACGAGGCTCCGAAAGGTCTAATCTCACAAGGCGATTAGCCAAGGACTGAATGTCCAATGCTAGAGGTCTCTCCTCAGGTGCGATGTAGGCCAAGCTACCCATACTCTCTTCCCTCCTACTCAAAGCATTTGCCACCACATTTGCCTTGCCCTGATTATAAAGAATAGTAATATCATAATCTTTCAACAACTCAAGCCACCTGCGTTGCCTCAAGTCAAGATCCCTCTGCTTGAATAAGTGCTGCAGACTGCGGTTGTCTTTATAAACCTCACAAGACACACCATACAAGTAGTGCCTCCAAATCTTCAGAGCATGAACAATCGCCGCCAACTCCAGGTCATGCACAAGATAATTGTTCTCATGAACCTTCAGCTGACACGAAGCATAAGCAATAACTCTCCCATCCTGCATCAACACACATCCCAACCCGACGCGGTAAGCGTCGCAATACACATTATACATCCCAGAACCGGAAGGCAACGTCAGAACTGGTGCTGAGGTCAATGCTAACTTGAGCTTCTGAAAGCTCGCCTAACACTCGTCGGACTACCGAAACAGGGCATTCTTCTGAGTCAATCTAGTAATTGAAGCTGCAATATAAGAGAACCCTTCCATGAACGGCGCTAATAGCTTGCTAGGCCCAAGAAACTTCTGATCTATGTAGCTGAAGTAGGACGCGGCCAACTCTGAACCGCCTCAATCTTCTGAGGATCAACCTTGATACCTTCTCCGGATACCAAATGCCCCAAAAATGCCACGGAATCTAACCAGAACTCGCACTTGGAGAACATAGCGTATAGCTTCTGTTCCCACAAGGTTTAGAGCACAACTCTCAAATGTTGCTCATGCTCACCCAGGCTCCGCGAATAAATCAAGATGTCATCAATGAAGACGATGATGAAGGCATGTATATACGACATGAATACCCTATTCATAAAGTCTGTGAATGCTGCTGGGGCATTAGTCAAACCAAAGGACATCACTAGGAATTCATAATGGCCATATGTGGTACGAAATGCAGTCTTCGGAACATCTGAAGCCCGAATCTTCAATTGATGATAACCCGATCTCAAATCAATCTTGGAAAACACGCGAGCACCATGCAACTAGTCAAATAAATACTCGATGCGCGACAGAGGATACTTATTCTTAATAGTAACCTTAGGAATGGAGCACCCCACGGTATAGACCCATCCTTCTTCTTCCCAAATAGGACTGGAGCACCCCACGGCGACACACTCGGCCTGATGAACCCCTTAGCCAACAACTCCTCAAGTTGCTCATTTAACTCTTTAAACTCCTTAGAAGCCATACGATACTAGGAAATGGAAATATGCTGAGTATCTTGATCTAAATCAATACAGAAATCAATATCTCGTTCTGGAGGCATGCCTGGAAGGTCTGAAGGAAACACATCTGCAAACTCTCGAACAACTGGTACTGAATCGATAGTCGGAGACTCGGCGTTGGTGTCCCGCACATAAGCAAGGTAAGCCAAACAACCCTTCTCGACCATATGTTGAGCCTTCATAAAGGAAATAACCTGGCTGGATGCACTAACTAAAGAACCTCTCTACTCTAGCCTAGGCGACCCGGGCATGGCTAAAGTGACCATGTTGGCATGGCAATCTAGTACAACATGATAAGAAGATAGCCAATCCATGCGTAGGATAACTTCAAAATCAATCACATCCAGCAATAAAAGATCTGCTCTGGTCTCGAAACTGCAGAAAGTGATCACACAAGACCGGTAGACTCGGTCTGCCACCAAAGAATCTCCCACAGGAGTGGACACATATATTAGAGAACCCAAGGACTCACGAGGAACATCCAGAAAATGAGCAAATAGTACTGAAACATATGAATACGTGGATCCTGGATCAAATAGTACCGAAGCCTCTCTACCACATACTGAGATAATACCTAAGATCACGGCGTCTGAGGCCACTGCATCTGATCTGGCCGGAATGGCATAAAATCTGGCTGAGGCTCCTGAAGACTGAACTCCCCCAGAGTGAACAGGAGCTAACTGACTTCCCCCTAACTGGCCTCCCCCTCTAGGACGACCCCTGCCGACCTGTCCTCCACCTCTGGGTGACCGGACTACTGGTGCTGGACCCATAGGCTAATAACCCTACTGCACCGCCTTGATCCGAAGCATGGGACAATGTCTCTACATATGACCAAGATCTCCACACTCATAGCAACCTCTAGGTACCATAGCCTGCTTCCCCGAAGGGGAAGACCCTTGAATAGCAAAGAAGCGATGTGGACCCTCGTGCATAGCACTAAAATAAGAACCGGAGGATCTCTGGCGACTGTAGTAACCATTGGGTGAACCCTGAGTAGCTGGAGGACGATAGGAATGCTCTGGAATGGCACTGAACTAAGGCCTCTCTGGACCACCTCGAGGAGTTAGTGGAGGTGCTGAAAATGGAGGCCTGCTAGGCTGACCATCCCCGAATTGACCTCTGCTCCTAGCCGGGGTATCCCTGAAATCCCCTGAGAACCTAGCCCTCATATCCTGCTGACCCTGCTGACCCTGTTCCCTGATCCTCAACCGATACCCCTCAATCCGTCGAGCTATCTCGACTAAAAGCTGGTAAGGAGTACCCATCTCCACCTCTCGGGCCATGGTGGCCCTAATACCTAGGTGTAACCCGACCACAAACTGCCGCACTCTCTCTACATCATTAGGCAATATCATATGTACATGGCGTGACAACTCTTAAAATCTGGCCTCATAATCTGTCACTGTCATCTGCCCCTGCTCTAGCCGCTCAAACTGACGCCGCAGCTCTTCCCTCTTAGAGGGTGGAATATATCTGCCTAGAAACACCTGCACGAATTGATCCCAAGTGACAAGAGGAGAATCTGCTGGTCTGCTGAGAATATAAAACTTCCACCACCTGCGAGCTCTGCCCTCCAACTGGAATGTGGTGAAATCGACTCCATGGGACTCCAAAATCCTCATGTTATGCAGTTTGTCCCTGCACCTATCGATGAAATCCTGGGCATCCTCACCCCACTCACCCTCGAAGACTAAAGGGCGAAGTCGGGTCCATCTATCCAACATCTTCTGCTCGTCACCCTCTACAACTGGCTTGGGCTCTGGGGCTGCTACTATAGGCTGAACCCCACCCACGGGCGGTGTACCTAGGGTGTGACGTGTTGCTGCTGCCTGTCCTGTGGCCTGAGCGGTAGGGGTTTGGACTCCCCCTCCCGCCTGAGAGGTAGTAGGGTCAGCTGGAAAAAAACCAGCCTGGGACATACTGTCCATGAATATCAGCATACGACCCATGATTTCTTGGAAGCCTAGCGCTGTCATGAAATCCACTAAAGCAGGTGCTACTTGAGGCACCTCATCCTGCTCCTCTATAATAGGGTCCTCCGGTTGTGCCACCGGTGTAGCTCTGGGGCGCCCTCATCCTCTACCTCGAGCAGGTGCTCTACCCCTGCCTCTACCACGACCTCGGGCGGCGGGGGCATCGGCATCTCCCGGATCAGGAACATCGGATGCACGCGTCCTCACCATCTGTGAGATAATAGAAGAAAAAGTTTGAGTACATCATTGATTGCACGACAAAATATGAATAAAGGGAGGTTTCCTAACACCCTATATCCTCCTGAAGATAAGTACAGACATCTCCGTATCAATCCCCAAGACTATATTGGGCTTGCTCGTGACTCGTGAGACTTACGTGAACCTAGCGCTCTGATACAACATTTTCACGACCTAGAATCCCAATCCAGGTCATGCTGGCGCCCAACGACGGGGTTAGGAAAGCCAACGTAAATTTCACTAAGTGCTTCTCTCTACTTGATTCAATTATTCACCCATTTACTCAATTTAACCAGTTAAATCATGCTATCGACATATAATAACTAAGTGGTAGATGGAGTAGCTATAAAGAAGCGCGAGACAAAATACAAGCACGTAGATATACATCCCGAAATCCCAAAACTACTACTACGTGTGTGCCATTAACTAGTGTCACGAGTGTCATGGGCATTCTAACTGAATATACAAGGAATAATATATACAGTCCCGTTGTCTGCATGAATAGCTGGGAAACAAAAGTAAATGAAACTTCATGGTGCTCCTGGGGATCGCCAGAGAAAGCAGCTCACCGTGCAGTCATGTCCGCTACGATCACAATCTAGATCCGGTCTGATAACCAGATGCATCAGCCTCAGAACCTGTACAGTTAAGTACAAAAGTGCAGCATGAGTACATATTAGATAAATATGTACCTAGTGAGTATCCCGTCTAACTTCGAAGACGTAGTGTGGAGAGTTCGACTTGACACTCACTAAGGTCCAACAGTATGATACAACAATGATAAAATAAAAGCAGTAGACATGTAAGAGAGTGAGTAGCAATTATGTATAAAGCACAGGAATCCAAGAAAATACTAGAACAAAAACAATGGCCACTTTCTTTCCCCCAAATATCTAATACAAGCCAATATCCATGAAACAATGCCAAATACTCATGCGCATATAGAAATAAGACAACTGGACGGAGTCATAAGGAAAAATAGCTATGCACTGCCGAGGATCGACTGGCCCGTCCCAAAAGTGCATGCTTACCATCGTCATGTCTGCGCACTGCCGAGGATCGAACGACCCGAACCATAAGTGTGTCTTACAATGTAACCATATCATAACATAGTACAACTTCATCCATGCACTGCCGAGGATCAAACGGCCCGTACCAAAAGTGCATTCTCAATTATATCATCTCTGTGCACTGCCGAGGATCGATCGACCCGTCCCAAAAGTGCACCCTTCAATCCGACGTGGCGTACGGCCCGCTCCCATGAGATTGGGGGAAATCACACATCACTCACGGAATGTAAATAGCAAAGCGGTCACATGCACACAAAATAACATATAACAATGATATAGGCATTTCAAGGAAGCATATAGGGCATGATGTGGACCTAACTACCCGGACATAACAATGATAGCCGCTACGTACGGACTCTCGTCACTTGGTGCGTACGTAGCCCCCAAACGAATTACACATAGAATATACATCACCTATGGGGACATTTCCCTCTTACAAGGTTAGAAAGGAGACTCACCTCGTGTAGAATCTACCCTTCGGATCAATGATGCACCCGAAACTCCGAACTCTACTCTAGAGGGCTCGCAACTAGCCAAATATAGTATATTTACATTAATTCATGTTCAAATAAAAGGGATTATCTCATTTATACAAAAATTCACATTCTTGAAGAATTTCTAAATTTCATCCCCTGGCCCGCACGCTCGAATTCTGAAAATTCTCGAAGGAATCACTCACCCACAGCCTAAGGATCATTAATATGTGATTTCTACTTGAATTCATGGCCTTAACAGAAAATCACAAAATCCCCAAGAGCCCTAAAATTACTATCCATTTTCATGATTCTTGATAATTTAGTAGAGGATTTTACTAGAATTTGATGTTTGAAACTAGTGTTAAATAGGGAATTTACTTACCTCAAGTACTAGGTTGAAGGCCCTCTTGGAAGCTCTCAAATAACACAAGGAATAATATGGAAATGGAGGAAATAACTTAGATCCCGTATATAAACTACCCTTCCAAGATTTCCCTTCACCGCGATCGCGACCAGGGGCCCGCGATCACGAAGGCCAAATGGCCCAGGCCCTGAAACCCTTCTATGAGAATGCGAAAAGGAGCATGCGATCGTGAAGGCCAACTGGCCAGACCTCTGCGAACACGGAGGAACAGGCCTGGCCCCTTTCCACCTCTACGGGAACGCGGAGGCGAGGCTGCGATCGCGAAGGACAGGGATCCAGACCATCGCGAACGCGGAGACAGGGATGCGATCGTGAAGGTCAGGGACCGACCTTCCGCTATCGCGGAGAGATTCGTGCGAACACGAAGAGCATTCAGCAGCCCAACCCAATTCCTTCTTCGCGAACGCGACCTACCTCCCGCGATCGCAAAGAAGGAAACCGGACAACAAAAATCTATTTTTTTTAATTCAGCCCCCGGGGGTCAAAAACTCACACGAGCCCTAGGGGACCCCGTCCAATAAAACCAAAAAGTATGTATTCATGATACGGACTCGCTCGAACTTCCAGAATGTGAAAAACAACAATGAAACTCAGAATTTGACCCCAAAACCAAATTGAATCAACACTTTGAACTTAGAGTTCTGGAATTCATTTCAATGCGCCGAACCGGCCTATACTACTCGGAATGACTTCAAATTTTGCAGACAAGTCATAAATGACATAACGGAACTGTTCCCGGTCTCGGAACTTCATTCGGATCTCGATATCATAAAGTCAAGTTCCAAGCCAAATTTCAAATTTAAGGAAATCCTTATTTCAACATCAGGCGCCGAAACACTCCCGGGTTATCAGAAACCCATTCTGAACATACGCACAAGTTTGAAATCATCATACAAAGCTACTGACTCTGTCCGAACTCGATTCCGAGATCGTTTGCTCAAAATGTTGACCGAAGTCAAACTTGGCCAAATAGGGCAACCTTAAGGAACCAAGTGTTCCTAAATTGCTCAAAGTACTTCCAAATCCTTAACCACCAGTCACAAATCACAAGAAGCCGCTATGGGAAGACTTAGACAGGGGAACGGGGTCTGATAACGTAAAATGATCGGTCGGGTCGTTACATGAATACCCTCTATCGACACAACATGGCCCTGAACCACTAAACTCAACCAGAACTCACACTTAGAAAATTTGGCATACAACTGCCTATCCTTCAGAGTCTGGAGGACGAATCGAAGGTGTTGCTCATGCTTCTCTCGGTTGCGGGAGTAAATCAAGATATCATGTATAAACACAATCACAAATGAGTCCAAATATGGCCTGAACACACGGTTAATCAACTCCATGAAAGCAGCGGGGGCATTTGTCAACCCAAATGACATCACCAGGAACCCATAATGCCCATAATGAGTGTGAAAGGCCATCTTAGGGACATCAGACGTCCTAATCCTCAGCAAAGGTAACCTGATCTCAAGTCTATCTTGGAAAACACTGTAGCACCCTGAAGTTGGTCAAATAGATCATCAATCCTCGGCAAAGGATACTTATTCTTAATAGTAACCTTATTTAGCTGCCGCTAGTCAATGCACATCCTCATCAAACCATCTTTCTTCTTAACAAAACAAAACTGGAGCACCCCAAGGAGAAACACTAGGCTCTTTAATTCTACAACTACTCCTTTAATTCCTTCAACTCTGGCGGGGCCATAAGATACGGCGGAATAGAAATGGGCTGAGTAGCTTGAGCCACCTCAAAACAAAAGTCAATATCCCTGTTGGGTGGCATACCCGGCAGGTCAGCGGGGAATACCTCTGGAAGCTCGCGAACCACGGGCACAGACTCCATAGAAGGAACCTCGACACTAGAATCACAAACATAGGCCAAATAGGCCAAACAACCCTTCTCCACCATACGTTGAGCCTTCATATAAGAAATAACTCTTCCAAAAGAATGTCTAGGAGTCCCTCTCCACTCCAAGGGAGGTACTCCTGGCAAGGCTAAGGTCACTGTCTTGGCATGACAGTCCAGAATAGCATGATAGGGGAATAACACCAAAGCATCTCGGCTGCAAACTGAAACCGTACATGTGATAACTACGTTTGAGGCCTCAGCCTCAGGCCTAGACGGAATAGCATAGCATCGGGGCGGAGCCCCTCCAACCTGAACATCTTTGGGTCGACCTTCTATGGCCTGACCTCTACCTCTCGTGGCCTGTCCTCCACCTCTATGAGTCAGACCTCCACCTCTGGCACCCCGAACACCACACCTAGCTGGCTGAGGGGGTGGGGGTGCACCCTGATACGGGAACCATGGCACGGGAACCCTGATACTGGGAACCACCAAAACCTCGGGGGCAAAACCTGGAAATGTGCCCCATACCACCGCAAGTGAAGCAAGACCTCGGCTGCTGAGGATACTGACGCTGGAACTCTCCCTAACGACCAGAATGACCACCTTGAAAGCTCTGAATTGGAGGTGCACTGATGGGAGCTGCTGCTGCACTGCGGGATACCTGGAGTGCAGACTGAAAAGGCCTAGATCTCTGCCTCCAGATGAGGCACCACTGAATCGGCCGAAATGACGAGGTCTCTTTTCAAACCCCTGGCCACTACCCAGCGATAATCCCATCTTAATGCGCCTGGCCACATCGGCTGCATCCTGAAAGGAGATATCAGTACCCATCTCCGTGGCCATCCGAAGTCTGATAGGCCGGGCCAAACCCTCAATAAACCTCCTCACTCTCTCTCTATCCGTGGGGAGTATCGTAATAGCATGCCTGGATAGAGTAATGAACCTGGTCTCATATTGAGTAACAGATATGGAGCCCTGCTGGAGACGCTCAAACTGCCTCCGAAGATCCTCTCTCTGAGTAACTGGAAGAAACTTCCCCAAGAACAACTCGGAGAACTGAGCCCAAGTCAGAAGTGCAGACCCAGCTTGTCTGGTCAAGCAAAAATCTCTCCACCAAGTTTTGGCGGTGCCAGAAAGACGAAATGTAGCAAAGTCAACTCCATTGGACTCCACTATGCCCATGTTCCGGAGAACCTCATAACAACTATCCAAATAATCCTGGGGATCCTCTGATGGTGCACCAGTAAAACTAGTAGGGGAATAACTTGGTAAATCTATCCAATATCCATAGAGCATCTGCTGACATAGCTGCTCCCTCAACTGCCGGTGCCACAATACCCGGCTGAGCTACTCCGGCTGTCTGAGGTCCCGGAGTCTGAAACTGAGGATCTAATTGCTCTGGTGTACGAGAAGCAGGAGTCTGGGTCCCTCCCCCAGCCTGAGAGACGGATGGTGCAGTAGGAAGAAGACCGGACTGAGCCACACTCTCCATGAGTCCCACTAAGCGGACTAGAGCGTCCTGAAGCACTGGGGTGGCAATGAATCCCTCTGGGACCTGAGCTAGTCCAACTGGGTCTTTTTGAGCGGGGATCTCCTCGGTGAACTCAACCTGAGGATCCTCCACGGGGGCTGCTGCTCGGGGCTGAGCCCTGCCCCGGCCTCGGCCTCGGCCCCTCCTAGGAGCTGCAACAAGAGTATCGGGCTGCCGACCGGAACTTGGGGAAGCACGCGTCCTCGCCATCTGCGAGAGAATATAATAGAAATTCAATTAGCATTTTGAATTCAAATCGCACGACAGATAAGAAGAAATACGAAGTCATTCCTAACTTTGCACCGATCCCTCAGACTCTACCAAGTTTGTCCGTGAGTTGTGAGACCTAAGCAACCTAGAGCTCTGATACCAACTTGTCACGACCAAAAATCCCACCTTCAGGGCATGATGGCGTCTAACATTGAAATCGCTAGACAAGCAAACATTTTAAATGAATTAACCTATTTACATATTAACAATTGAAAACAATAAACGCTAACTAGAAAATCATGATAAAAATACGGAGGTTTATTAGATTCTAAAACTAGAATAGCCAATCTCGTAGAAAATCCCATTAAGTACAAAACAACAGTCTGAAATAGCCAATCTCACGAATGGAACTAAGATTTGGCTAAAAAAATAGTCTGAAATAAAGTGGTACATCTGTCTGAAAGTACACAAAATGACAGAAAGAAAAGATAGAAGGTGACGTCAGGGGCCACGAACGCCTGCGCACTACCTCCATGTTGCTTGCGTGGATTGAAGGATACTCCCTCTAACGGTGTCCACTAGGTCCGTCTGCATAGTAAGCACAACATAAAGAAGTGCAGGTGTAGCATCAGTACAATCGACCCCATGTACTGAGTAAGTGCCGAGCCTAACCTCGGCGAAGTAGTGACGAGGCTAGGACAATACAACAAATAGTACCTGCACAGTTCAATAATATAACGACAAATAAACAGGAAATATAGTTACGGGGAAGAATATGCTGGGGATAAAGGGGCAACAATTACTAACACAGTAGAATTAAATAACAACTAAAATGTTGGGGGAAAACATGACTTAACATCTCGAAATAAGTAAGTAAGCAGCAAAAGGCACGGCTTGTCCCCTCGTGCATAGCCTCGCAATCACTCGGCACGAAATGTCCCCTCGTGCATAAATAATAAAGTCACTCGGCACGAAATTTCCCCTCGTGCATAATCTCACAGTCGCTCAGCACGGAATGTCCCCTCGTGCATAAATAATAATCACTCGTCACCGTACCTATGCGTTGGACATGGAATACACATAGCAATTAAGACTCTATACATATTCCTTCAAGCTAAGGTTAGGACAAACACTTACCTCGGCTCCAAAAAAGCAAGTCAAGCTTCAATCACAGCCTTTCCTCTCGAATCCAACTCCGAAACAATAATATCTAGACATAATTGACTTATTAACATCAATAATTACTCAATAAACCAATTCCAAAGCCTAATTATACATTTCCCGTCATTCTTCCAAAAATACCAAAATTCGACCTCGGGCCCGCTTGGTCCAAACATGAGGTTCAGACAAAAACCCGATCATCCATTCTCCCACGAGCCCGAATATACAATTTGTTTTGAAATCTGACCCCAAAACGAGGTTGAATTCCTAAAAATTCTGAAAGCCCTAACTTTACCCAAAACAGTCAATTTCTACCTTTGAAAACCCTAGGATTTTTTATAATAATTGATGAAAAACGTTAGAAAGTTTAAGGAAATCAATTAGTGAACACTTACCTACAATTTGGGAAGAAAATCTCTTGAAACACGCCCTAAGCCTTCTATTTTTTTGAGAAAAGATTGAAGAAGAACGTCTGAAACTGCCTTTAAAAGAACTTCACTGCTCGACTCTCGCACCTGCGGTGCTTTGGTCGCACCTGCGATCTCGCAGATGCGGAAAAAGGGATCGCACCTGCGGAAAATGGCCAGGCCCACCGGGGGCCACACCTGCGGAATCTTACCCGCTCCTGCGTGACCGCTCCTGCGGAAGATGGTCCGCATCTGCGAGAGGAACCGCACCTGCGGACAAAACGTCGCGCCTGTGGTATCGCACCTGCGGCCCTAAGCTCGCAGGTGCGGGCACAGCGGAACTGGTGCACCTGTAGTGTTTCCTTGAGTCCAAACACTCTGAATATCTACCCGAAACACCCCCGAGCCCTCGGGGCTCACAACCAAATACACACATACCCTCGTAAGAATCCTACGGACTTGTTCGAGTAATTAGACCACCAAAATAACTTCAAAAACCATAAATTAACCTCCAAAATCTATAGAATTTTCTCAAACTTCATAAGCTTCTAAATTTCCCATTTTGATCCGAAACACGTCAAACCAAGTCCGTTTCTTACCAAATTTTACAGACAACTCATAATAACTATATTAAACATGTTCCGGGCTTCGGAACTATAATACGGGCCCGGTAACACAGGTTTCACATCAAAGATCATTTTCAAAAGTCTTTATTGTTTCCAAAAAACAATTTTCTTTAAAAATTCATTTCTCGGACTTGGGACCTCGGAATTCATTTTCGGGCATACGCCCAAGTCCTATATTTTGTTACGAACCCTCCAAGATCGTCAAATCGCAGGTCCGGGTCCGTTTACCAAAAATGTTGACCAAAGTCAACTTTATTCAATTAATTATCATAAATTCAACTTTTTATCAAATTTCCCGGCTACGGGTCTGGGCTGCGCACGCACATCAAGGTGAGGTTAACGGAGGCTTTCAGAGCCTCAGAACACAACTTTAGTTAAATTTACACAGGATGACCTTTTGGGTCATCACAATTAGGGATGGGAGCCACACTAAGATAATATTTATCCCTTCCAGGCTTCTAGTGCCTATCCTTTTAGTACTTATATCTAGTTGTACTATTTTAGAGTGCACCGTCAGGGTGTCTCACAAGGAGATCTATTAGCATATTTTCAATATCCTTCAGAAATGTCAACTAATGCGAACAATCCATCCACCATTTTGGGTTACTCTAACCCCATCCGGATCTTGATACTCTGTCCTTCTCTTAAACCATATTTGTTAGCTCCCATAGGGCATAAGTTAGATCGATTTGGCCAATTGTTCATACCTCTTTTACTCTTGAAGTTAACTCATAATGCTTATATCTCTCTTCCTGAATAGTAAATAACGATAATCTTCACTAACTAGGTACCTCGTACCCTTTTTCATCTTGCTTCTTTTACTTGTTGAAAATTGTACCTTCTGAT
Source organism: Nicotiana undulata (assembly GCA_005239495.1). Lineage (NCBI taxonomy): Eukaryota > Viridiplantae > Streptophyta > Magnoliopsida > Solanales > Solanaceae > Nicotiana > Nicotiana undulata. Next base: position 36,333 of record ML262137.1, read on the forward strand.
TCTTTCATTGCTTTTTACCATAAGAGTGGACAGACATTCTTGCCTTAAGGATCCTTATCAATAAGCATACACATCTTATATACACATGATCTGCTTAATACCTTATATTTATCCATCATAAGCATGACGACGGGCACTCGGTACCTTACTCAATCGAGTACCAACATAACGTATCTTTTTTTATCATGCTTCTAAAGACCCATAAAATTTCTTTCTTAAAATAATGCCTGAATAAGTCCCCGAGTTATTATATCTGTGGAAATTCTTAAAACAGACCTTGATTTTGTAAAAGTACCCCCGGGATTTGAAAGAACTTAATTTTTACAGATATTTGGGTGTTATGCGACGTACTATGCGATCACATAACGTGTATGATGACCGCATAGTGGTCGCATACACGGGCAGATCACAGCCTAGCTGAAGGGGTGTTTTGCGACGCACAATGCGATTGCATAACGTGTATGCGGACCGCATAGTGGTCGCATACACAGGCAGAATGTTTCCAAAATTTGGCTCACCTGAGGGCCATTCTGCGGTCCAATATGCGGACCGCATGTCAGGAATGCAATCGCATTGCTGACCGCATATTCGACACGGTCTGTTAATTTTCTAAATTTTTATACCCGACCCCAGTTTCATTTAACCCCTTCCCCCTTTCATTTTATCAAGTTTTCTGAACAAAATAGAGAGAAGGAAAGGAGAGTTCTTGAGAGAGGAAGTGGTCCTTCCATCAAAGTGATTTTCAAAGTCTATCAGGCCTAGTATTTCGAGTAATCTCCTTCTTCCTCATTCTAGCAGGTAAGGGTTCCCAACCCCTTTTTTTTCTTTCCATTAATTTTCTGATTTTAAACAAAGGGAGGGTTGGCATGGATTGACTCTTGAAAATATTAACTAGGACCTTGCATGCATGTTTAATAATGGTGTTAATCTAGTGAGAGGGAGTTGGTTGGGATAAACTTTACAGAGATAGGGTTGGTAATCTAATGGGTTCACATAGTGTTTTGCAAAATGCTTGAGAGAATCCGAATTGCATGCATGACTTCTAATTCTGAGTTGAATATGTTTAATTATGAACTAGATTGACGGTACTAGTCGGTTCGGTGATTTGTGAGTAAAAGTTAAAAAGGAAAACTCGACTCCAGGTATGTATGGCTAACTTTAATCTTTGTAAAATCACTTGTGGTGTTCGAGCATACGGTACGTGTATTGTTATGAATATGTGCAACTGGTTGTCCGAATTATGTTGAAGTGAGAAGTGTACTACTTGTCTGTCTTTAGTTGATCACCACACTACCATGCTATGTAAAACGGTGCTAGAAGGATAATGAATCCAAGAGTATGAATGTATATGCTAAAGGCTATGTAAAGAAGTTGTAATCTTACCGCTGAAATTTTCTGTGATTGAACTGTGATTTGTCATCGTGGATATGAGATGTGATTGCTTATTGGGATAGGGTTTCGCGCCGCAACAGGGGAGATAAGGTTGATATGTGAGAAGTGATAAGGGTGTGATTGTGATTGTCACGTGGGATCGGGTTGCACGCCGCAAGAGTTGTCAGGTGGGATCGGGTTGCACGCCGCAACAGAAAAACAACAAATGATTGAGATTGTCAGGTGGGATTGGGTTGTGCGCCGCAACAGAAGAAATAAGGGTGAAATGTTAGAAGGGACAAGGGTGGAATTGAGATTGTGATTATGGTGAAGTGAAAATTGTGGAACTTCCATTTTGTATCTTTCTATGTCTTGTGCGGTGATTTTGTGACTCTTTGTCTGTCTCTTGCCTGTGAATTATTGAGTTTACTTAGAGTAAAGTTTGTTCATACATACCAGTACAATTCAAATGTACTGACGCCCCTTTTGCCGGGGGCGCTACATTCTTGTGATGATTGTAGGTGGTTCTATAGCAGGTACTTCAGCCCACCGACAGTAGTGCCTCTTCTACGTCCTATCAGCTGATTTGGTGAGCCCCTCTCCTCTCGAGGCCCAGTGTGGTTCATGCCACCTTTTCTTCCGGATTTTTATTTTGGTATTTGTGTAAGGTATAGCCGGAGCCTTGTTATCGGCAAGTATTATATATAACTCCTTCGTACTCTTAGAGGCTCCGTAGACAGGAAATGTGGGTTAGGTAATTACGTATTTTGGGTAGTATGACTTGTAGACCACGTAAAGTAAAACTGTGTGCTACGTATATTTTGTAAGTATTGTACTACATGTTGGTAATGACAGAATTTTATGGTTTAATTTCAGATTGTAAGAATACGTCTCAATTGTAACTGAATAATGTACATCGGAAACTTCGGGGTAATACGTGGGAAGGAAAAGGAAATCCAGGTCCGCTTGACTGGGGCTACCCGGTCGAGTGCCGGTCGTGTTCCTTAGTTTTGGGGCATGACAATGCTATCATAGGTAATTGAGATGGAAAGGTTGTCGTAGGATAACTACAACAAAACATGTAATACCAACTTATTATACGTAACACATATGAGCCTATAAGACCAAAATGATCACTCGTATACTAAATATAGGCCGACAAGGCCATACAATCTGTTACGTACATGACATATGTCTACAAGCCTTTAAGAGTAGATAAATACCATAAAGGTGAGGACAGAGCCCCGCCGTACCAATCAATACATGACCAAATCGTACTGACCAAATAAGCAACTCTGGAGCAAATAGAGCGCACCAACACCTTCCGCTGAGCTGGTAGCCTCTTTGGAGGACTCTCAATCTGTCATTCAGGACCTGCAGGCATGAAACGCAGCGTCCCAAGGCAAAAGGGACATCAGTACAAATAATGTACCGAGTATGTAAGGAATGAAAATTAATAAATTATAGACGTGAGAGAACCATGGAGTAAAAGACTCAACATGTAAGTCGGAATAAATATGTGAATCATTTTATACGTATAAAATCATGAATATGTGTATAAATGTCATACCATGCATGGGTATATGCGTTCATAACATCATTAAGCCTTTGAGGGAATCCTATCATCTCAATTTGGCCACTGTGGGCAACATCATCAATGTATACCATCTGATCAGGTGGTGGTGCGTATATAACGCCGTAACCTTTTTCCCATACATACATACATACATGCATACATATATACGTGTGTGCCAGATTGTCATGGGTCAATGTACATGTATAAATGAATGCAATGCATGAGAAAAATCTCTCGGAATGTCATAAGACCATTATGCCTTTGAGTAATATCATAAAATAAACTTTATTAACTTACGTATTTTTCTGATACCCACAAACAGAAGATGTAATAATAAAACACATGGGAATTCAAGAACATAGGCACCTCTAATACTTATGTGAATTGAGTCATTTATGGAAGTTTTGCATTAGCTCGTTACCTTCATGTCATATAGATCATGCCAAAAGAAAAGAAGGGATAGTCTTAACATACCTGAGTTGATTCTCTTGACAATCCCTCTAACACACGTCAATTGCGAAAACACGTAACGACAAGACCAGAATAGAAAAAAATATGTCTGATATTCTTAAGAAAGATTACACGATACTCCCTTAAAATTGTAACAACTCACCTTGCTAAGATGCAAAGAGACCTTGTTTGGAATTTTGTTTCAAGAACATCACGTTACTAAGATACAAACTTTTGTTTGAATTTGCTGAAGCCTTCATCTCATAGAGATATCAACATCTCTTAAGTGAGTTAAAGATGTTTTTTTAAGTTTGGTGGGTGTGGGCCACAAATTAGATGACTAAGACACATATCCTCTAAATGTTACCACCTATATATGAATTTAATGAGTCAAAATTGTTGGCTTTTATGGATGACACGTTAAAGGGTTTAATCTTACCCAAATTCTTTAACTAATCACCCACAATTCCTTAATTAACTAGGTAATACCCAATAATTAACCAATTACCCACATATTTAAGAATTATCTCAAATTACTTAAAATGCTACTTATTTTTAACACATCTTGTACACCTTACTATCATGACCATGTTGTACCTTTTATGGCACTAGTCCATAAATAACGGTTATTATAGTTCGGATCGTATTTTATCTCAAAATGACACACTTTGACAAAAATTAATTTTCTTCGATTTGCTTACCCTCTCACCTTCACAAATTTACTCATCACTTGTTTGAAATAGCATAATGCTTATAATCTGAAGATAATCTCATTACCGAACTTACGTCGATTAACTTACGACGAAACATTAACGTACGAAAATGCGGGATGTAACATCTCCTTTTTTGAGCTTCCATCAATTTACTTATGGCGTATCTTCACGCACGAAAACATGGGGTGTAACAACCCGGTTTAAGCAAATCCTTGAAAAAGAACCGCGGTACAAAGAAAAACCAAGGGGGGATTGTTACACTACCTAAGAAAGAAACAAAATTCTCCCTTCGTTTCAATTTATGTGAACCCATTTGACTGGGCATAATGTTTAAGAAAATAGGGAAAACTTTGAACTTGTTGTGTAAAATGAGGCACATATATTTTCCATGGCTATAAGTCATTGCATAAAGGTAAATTATTTCCAAATAAGGAAATAGGTCATTCTTTTTGGCATAGAATAAAAAGGAAATAGGTTCACATAAATTGAACCGGAGAGAGTATATTTTTTTTCTTCGACTTTGATCCCTCAAGAAGACAGTCAATGTAACGACCCGACCGGTCGTTTTGAGATCCAGCGCGTCGTTCAGCAGTTGGGAGACACGAACAACTTCATTTCAGGTATGTTGACTTGTGCATATGGTCGGAATTGAAATTCAGGAAGATCGGAATTGAATTTAAAGGAAAATTCTCATTTCAGAAGTCTTAAGTAGAAGAAATCAAGTAAGGCTGGGATTTTGAGTAAACGACATCGGAATCAGGATCCGAAGGTTCCAGCAGGTTCGTATGATTATTTTGGACTTGGGCATATGTCCGTAATGGGTTTTGGATAACCCGGGTATAGTTCAGCACATGATGTGGAAAGTTAGTACTTTAAGGAAATTTCCTAAGTTTGACTTGAAGTACATTTCAATGATATCGATCTTTGTTTTGGACTCCGAGTCTGGGAATAGCTCCGTATGGTAATTTTGTAGTTGGGAGCGCGATCAGAAGCGAATTCGGATATCCGGAAGTCAATTTAAGGTCATTTGGCTAAAGATAGAAAACAGAAGGTTTTTTTAAGGAATTCGGTCGGAAATGGAAATTTTGATATCGGGGTCGGATGTGATTCCGGAAGTTGGGGCAGGTCCGTAATGTCGAATATGACTTTCCTGCAAAATTTGAGTTCAATCGAACGTGGTTCGATAGGTTTCGGCATCAGATGTGAAAGTTAGAAATTCCAAAGTTCATAAAGTTGGATTTTAGTGAAATTCATGATTTCGGCATTGTTTGATGTGATTTGAAGCCTCGAGCAAGTTCGTGGGATGTTATGGGACTGAGTCGTGTGTTTGGACAGGGTCCCGAGGGCCTCGGGTGTGTTTCGGGGTGGTTTCGGGGCATTTCGGGTTGAATTGCTGTTGCTGGTTTTCTGGTGCTGATGGTGTTCTATGCGATTGCAGCCTTTTCTTTGCGATCGCAGAGAAGGAATTGAGGGGCAGTGGTTTTGGTCTATGCGATCGCGTATTTTTGTGTGCGATCGTGGAGAAGGTCTAGGAAGAGCAATGCGATCGCAGACCTGCTACTGCGTTGGTAGAAGAGAGCGAGTGAGGGTACTGGAGATGACCTGTGCGACCACAGGTCTGTTGGTGCGATCTCGGAGGAGGGTCCTTGGTGGCCTGTGCGATCGCAAAGGTTCTCCTGCGATCGCAGAGAATGCCTGTGCTGGGCAGTGTTGATTAGAACGGGATTTTGGCATTTCTCTCTCATTTTTCAAAGCCATGGGCAATTTTTGGAGAGCTTTAAGAGAGGATTTTCGTCATTTATGTTAAGGTAAGTTACTCCTACTCATTTCAAGTTAGATACAAGATTATTACATGGATTAGAACATGAAAATTAGGAAAACTTTGAGGAAAATTTGGATGAAATCAAGAAATTTGGAAATTTGGATTTTAGCCACGAATTGAGCTTGAATAATTGAGTAAAATGTGTAATTGAATTAGTAAAGTTTCGGGTAGAGATTTTCTTCCAGAAATTTCGAGGTCCGGGCACGTGGGCCTGAGGGTATTTTTGTCATTTCATTGAGCCGGGATGAGGAACTTTGTAATTTGAATTGGTTATGATCTATTGGGTATATTTTCATTGAATTATCGTTATTTGGATAGTTTGGGAGCGTTGCGCATCCATTTTAGTCGTCGTAGAGGCTTGGAAGCCGGTGATGAATCTTCGGAGCGAGGTGAGTCTCCTTTCTAACCTTGTAAGAGGGAATTGTCCCCCTAGGTAACTTCAAATGATATGCGTACTTGTTTGGGGGATACGTAGGCACCAACTGACGAGAGTCCGTACGTAGTGGCTATTATTGTTTTTTCTGGGTACTTAGGCCACAACATGTGCATTGTTTTCCCCTGTCATGATGTAAATATGCTCTGTGTTTCTGTTGTGATTGGTAATATTTCATATAAAGGATAGTGATACTTGACTCGTTTCCATTGTTCTTGTTTTTCATTATGGGATCGGGCCGTACGCCACGGCGGAGTGATGAGAGTGATTTCATTATGGGATCGGGTCCTACGCCACGACGGAGTGATGAGAGTGATTTCATTATTGGATCGGTCCGTATTCCACGACGGAGTGATGAGAGTGATTTCATTATGAGATAGGGTTGTACGCCACGACGGAGTGATGAGAGTGATTTCATTATGGGATCGGGCCGTACGCCACGGCGGAGTGATGATAGTGATTTCATTATGGGATCGGGCCGTATGCCACGGCGGAGTGATGAGAGTGATTTCATTATGGGATCGGGCAGTACGCCACGGCGGAGTGATGAGAGTGATTATACTATGGGATCGGGTCGTACGCCACGGCGGATACATGTTTTTCTTGATTTGCACCGTTATTTGGATACCTCATATTGATGCATTTCGATGTTTATTTGTCTTACATGCCTACTGTTTTCCTTATATCCTGCCTATTATTATCACTGTTGGACCTTAGTGAGTATCGAGTCGACCTTTCGTCACTACTTCTTCGAGATTAGACTGGATACTCACTAGGTACATATATGTATATGTACTCATACTACACTTTATGTGCATTTTGTTGCACAGGTACCTTTATAGTACAGTGATTGATTTGGAGACTTATACGGGCTGCATTCATCCAGAGGCGTTCCACAGCTGCCGGAGTCTCTCTTCTTGTGTTCTTACATTTTATAGTTATTGCCTTTGTCCAATTTGTTTTTCGGACAAGCGTTGTATAATTGTATAAATTCTTAGAAATTGCTCATGTGCTTGTGTCACCGGGTTCTGGGGATGTGTTGAGTCTTGTTTTGTTGAATTAAATGGATTCCCTGTCGTGTTTAATTTACAAAAAAAATTATTTATTTGATTATGAAATGCAATAAAGGCAATGATTTTGAAATTGTTAAACAGGAAGGTATTTCAACTGATTAAGGGGTTGGCTTGCCTGACAGTGGTGTCCGGCGCCATCACAACCCATAGGTTTTGGGTCGTGACAGTCAAGGAAATCCAACTATGGAAAATGTCAAAAAAAAATTCAACCAAAAAAAAAAAAGCAAACACACATGTATATATTTACATCCCCACCCCACACTTTAAATTGTGGCATGTCCCATGGCACATAAATAGAGGTAAAGGAAACTCCCCTAATTCATCTAGTTGGATTGTGAATCGAAATTTGGATCTCCTTTGCACGCCCAACACGGTGCAAACATCCATGCTGAGAGCTTCTTTTTTGCTTTATTTGGGTACACCTCACACTTATCATGCTTACTCTCTCCAGTTCACTCATTTAGAGTCCCCATTGCTCCTTCCATCTTGAAGACAAACCTTTCTTCCCCCACTCTGAGCATGAGCTACCTTTCTTGAATTTCCAGAATCGCTCTACCAGTAGCCAAGAAGGGTCTCCCTAGAATCAGAGGGATCTCCATATTCTCTTTCATATTCACCACGATATAGTCCACAGGGAACACAAATTTATCCACCTGAACTAGCACATCTTTCACTATTCTTTCTGGTATGATTATGGTCTGATCCGCCAGTTGCAAGGACACAAGTATAGATCTGATTTCTCCAGTCTCTCCATCCAATTTTTTGAAAATTGACAAAGGCATAACACTAATAGAATAACAAAAATCACACAAAGAAATTTCAAACTTAGTACTTCCTAAAGAGTAAGGTATAGTAAAACTCCATGGATCTCCACACTTTTGAGGGAGATTATTTTGCAAAATGGCACTGCAATATTTTGTGAGCTTGACAGCAAATGTGAAAGCACCCTTGTGAATGTAGATTAACATGCACCTGCTTGAGCACATCTAGAAAATACCAAATTGGTTGTCCAACTTCTCTCTTCTCTGCTTCTGGGGAAAAAGGTAGAGCAGGCATGTATTTACTTTTGTCACTCTCCTCATTCATTAAATTCCCATCTTTCTTCTTCTTTTGAGCTCTACTCTTCCCCAACTTCTTCAGACGATCATCTACCATCACTTCACCTTCTTGAATGTTGCTATTTTTCTGCTCCTCCACAATCTCTACCTGTCCTTCTACAAGGCCCGTAATTTTTTTCCCCTAAATACCCGTAATCTCGTGGTGCCAAGTTAAGATTTATGCGTTTCTGCGGCTGCATAATCACCCTGCGGACCGCATATTGGTCACAGAGTGTGGCTGTCAATTAGGCCAATTTTGAGGTCAGTTTCGTGGCCAATTATGCGACCGCATAACCATTTAGCGGGGCACATATTCGTCGCATAATCGTCCTTGGGAATTTGCGAAGGGTGGTTCTGCGGTGCATTATGTGACCGCTAAACAGTTATGCGAACTGCATACTAGCCGCCTAACCATTAGATCCGTGTCGGTGATCCAAATATCTAAAGCTTTAACCCGGTCCCATGTCATTAAAACATATGCTATGTTTCATTTTGAACCTTTTTTCTGATGCTTTAGAGTGAGAGACAGAGGCCCTAGAGTGAGAGAGTGATCTCCATCTACTTACTCCTTAATTCTTCCATAAAACCTTGAAGATTTGTTAAGTGAATTTCATCAAGACTTCTCCTTAAAGGTCAGAATTTGTTCCCCAACTCATAATTTCGAAATTTCTACTAAAATAGGTAATTAGCAAGATAGTTCATGGCCTTAGGGTCTATTTGTTTTGCATGCATAGGGAAGGAACGTAGTATGAGTGTGAGATAAAAATGGTAAAGGATGGAGTATGGGTTGATTTAATCTTTCACAAAAGACCTTAAAAGCATAATGCACACCAAGTGCTTGATAATGCGCACAAATGGGCTAAAGTATTGAGCATCCTTCTAATTCCTTAATCAACTTGTGACATTCCTAAAATAGATTAAAGGTGCTAAGGGTTCCGAAATTTATTGTAGAACGTAAGGAAAGCTCTATTGAGGTTATGGCTAAAACCCCCTCTTCTTAGAAATTGAACCTCCTTAGTATCCATGCGATTGGTGTAAGTTCCAACCTTGATTGATGTAGAAAATGCTATTCCAAATGTGCTTGTGTTGTAAGAATTTATCTGCAATATGTATTTCAATGCTCCCATTATTCTACTTGTCACTTGAGGATATATGAAAGTTATTGAATACGAGTTATATTTCCAACGTATGCGAAAGCCTCCATAGGCCCACGATTCATCATTTCTTCTGTGTGTACTTAATATCTTGAATTGAAAGACTTGTTGACGAAGTTGATAATAGTGTGAAATGTGGGAAAAGAACTCAAATTATGAAATGTGGCCAAGTGCCAAGTGTGATATTACATGTGTGGCCACTAGTGCTGAAGAAATTGAATTATGTGAGGAAAATATGAAATGAGATGATTGATGTAAAATGGTAATGTCTTGAGTGAGACGGCCTAGTAGATCGGGCCGTGATCGAACGCCATGCCGCACACATGGTGGTATTGTGCTGGAAATTGAAACGGAATTTAAATGGGAATTGAGATTGTGGAAAATATCTCCAAAGAGATGACCTAGCCGATTGCGTCGTGATCGGACTCCGTATAAGAGTACGGTGGTATCGTGAATAATGAGTTATCAGTGCTACTAATGGCCCAATTCAAGCTATATATATTTCACTTGAAAGCTTATGTGATCCTTAATTTGATGATGTGGTGTTGTTTAAGGTTTTCATTGATTTCATGATTATTTCTTCTTGTATTATTGATCTTTCTAATGAGAAGGTGTTTAGTTATGCGTACTAGTACTATTCGACAGTACTAACGTCCCTTTTACCGGGGGCGCTACATCTTTGAATAGATGTAAGTGGTTCCATAGATGACACTGTCGGTCGCAGATAGTGGTACATCCTTCTCTCTGCAGTCTTGGAGTGCCCCATTTCTTCCAAGGGTCATGTAGTACATCTTTTATTATAAGTTAACCACGTTTTGAGGTATATACGTGGGCCTTGTTGCCGGCATTATCATAACTGTCTTTTGTATCTTTAGAGGCTCCGTAAACATTTATATGGGTTGTGTATGGGTATTGGAACGGTCAGTGGATTTTGTTGTATTTTAAACTCTTGCCCTACTAAATTGTAAATTGTATGTATTTTGGGAACTTAACTATGGTGTAACAAACATAATGTAAAATGAACTAGCAATGCTTACATATATGATCTCTCCCCTATTTGACTAATGGTAACATGTCCCTTTTTTATCATGAACGAGTCGGGTAGGAAATGTCTAATAGGCTTGCTCGAGCGACTTCATTCAATTGAGTGTCGGTCACGCTCCCCGAGGTTGGGGCGTGACACATTCAATCAAATCATCCTCTTATTTTACCATGGATCCTCAAATACGTTCCCACTTCTGAAAGACACTACATTTGTTGTCTCTTTTGGATATTTCTTAGTATAAGCAGGGAGAGTTCCTGGATTCCTCTCAGATAAAAGATTAGCTAGTTGCCCCACCTATATTTCCATGTTTCTAATGGTCGTGCCTTGTTCTTGGATAGTTGTGCCATGGGTTTCAAACCTCTCATCGGTCTTAATATAAAGGCCTTCATCAGATCTTCCATGCTAGAATGACTAGACTGTGGAGGCTGATATTGATGCCTCTGCTGATTTTGAAAACTTGGAGCTTCTTGTCCCTGGGTCTGGAGTTGTTCTGTTTCCATGCATTCGCACTACCACCTGGTGAACTCAATGAAAAACATGGGCGCCTCTTCCCCATGGAGTTAATATTGTTGACACATTAGTAGTTACCTTTGTCAAAGCTCCCCACATCATTAAGAACTTCATCTGTAGTCGAGGCCTGACACTTTTGCATTGGGTGACCTATTCCACAAAAATCACAAACCAATGATGATTGGCTCTGGACCTTGACTAATGTTTACTTTCTTAACTCTCTAGCCATGGTGTCAAGCTGGGCTTGCACTGATGTGTTAGAATCCACTTGATGTACCCAAACCTTTTTTTTTCTCTCATTATCCTCTACATGCCATTGATTTGCAGTTTCAAATAATTCATCCAAAATTGCAACAATCTCCTCAGGTGATTTTTTTCATAGGAGGACCTTCAACTGCGTAGTTTAGAGTTCTCCTGCCATAGGGTGTCAAACCATCCAAAAATTCTTGGAGTTGCATCAACAAGTCTACTCCATGATGCTAAACATCTTCTCATAATATCCTTAAATCTTTCCGATGCTTCAAACATTGTTCATGTATCTTTCTTCTCGAAGTTGTGGATCTATCTACGAATTATCCCTGTTTTGTGGTTGAAAAATACTTTTGAAGGAACTTCTTTGCCATGTCCTTGTCACGACCCAACCTATGGGCCGCGACGGGCACCCGATACTTTACTCAATCGAGTACCAACATAACATATCTTTCATATCATACTATCATGGGTAAATGTGCCAAAATGTCTTCATGACATAATCAAAATAAAACATAAAGAAATGCTAGACATAGGAAGACCTTACATGAAACTTATACATGTGACATACGTGCCTATAAGGTTGACATAACCATTTGTAAACTCAAAAGATAGGCCAAAAAGGCCATACAAGTATCCATATACCTAAAATATGTCTACAAGACTCTAAGGGTACATAAACATCAAAACCGTCGGGACAGGGCCCCGCCATACCAGTCAATATGTGTCCCAATCATAATAAACAAATAGGAAACTCCGGAGCAAGTGGAATGCAGAAACACCTTCCGCTGAGATGATAGCCTACTAGGAGGACTGTCAACCTGTCTATCGGGACCTACGGGCATGAAACACAGTGTCCCCAAACAAAAGGGACGTCAGTACGAATAAAGTACTGAGTATGTAAGGCAGAAAAGTATAACTAAGAATAATGTAAAGAGAGATGTAGGAGATACAACCTGTAGCATCTGAGTGCCTCTATGAGATAGTGGTATTAAATGCGTGATACATATATATATACATAATCTTTTAAAAACATCCACCTCTGTGGGCATCATCATCATCATCATACCATACCCGACCTTGAAGAGGACTCGGTAAAAACATACCTGGCCATCATAAGGCTCGGTAGAATCGTACCCGACCACGTGGAGATCAGTAAACCCAACTGATCAGTGGTTGCACAATAGGTGTCCTACCCGACCGACTATAGCGCAACTCGGTAGAGTAAAATAGATATTATATATAATTCATGTTGGACTCATGGAATCACGCTCGAACCCTTTCAGAGTAACGTAAGGTAGTTGCACCTTCGATTAACATTATGGACATCATACCATCAATATGAACTTCACTAGGACTCAAGGATCATACATACTTTCTTAAAATAACTTTGTAAGGAAAGAACAACATGGAAAACCTTAGTTTCTAGGAGTAGATTCATTATGAAATAGCGTATCGTTTATGTTGCTTTCACTTTAAATCATGCCAACAGAATGAAAGAAGTGCCTTAAAATATGTTATCTCAAACTTCCCACTCACCAAGTTGAACTCTCCTCTTTGCACATTAATCTACAACAACGATAATAATACTATCATTAAGTTATGAATGGTACAACTATCGCACAATGAACAACAAGCTTATTTTGTATAAAAATTGGCAGCATCTCCCCTATTATCCTTACTTCCTCCAAATTCAAGATAACACCAACAACAGAAGAACACAAAATAAAAACATATATACATTATTTCCAGCCTTATATACACCACAAAATGCTACAAAACAGCCCAACACACCGCAATCTCTTCATACACAAAACGACCATCGTAGTAGTGTCGAAGGACCCGAAAATGTTACGAGTGATGAGTGGCAATTTTACCACTCATTTTAGCCTCTTTTCAGTAGATTTTGTGCTGCTCAATGGATATTTAAGGTTACTATCAGTGTATAATTGCTCTATTTGCAGGAAAATGATGCCATGAAGTGGTTAAGGTCAAATTGGAGTGAAATTGAGCAAAAAGAGAGTAAAGAAGAGAAAAGAGGGGAGCAATGGCCGAATGCGATCGCATAAGAAACATGCGAATCGCATTTCGAGCCAGATATCGCATACCGCAACAGAAAGTTGAGTCAAATTTAATGAGTGAAATGCGGTCGAATATGCGATCGCATATCTAAAATGCGGTTCGCATTTGAGTCGCATCACCATCTGATGCCTGAAGCTACATTGTAAATGCGACGCACGAATGCGATCGCATATCACTAATGCGGACCGCATATCTCAAATGCGACGACCCTCTGGGACCTAGGGTTTTGATGTGCGACGGAAAGAATGAAGATGCGAATCGCATCCCTGATATGCGACAGGATTGCGATCGCATATCAGCCCGACGGGGGTGTTTTTGTCAACTTTTCACTCGAATTTTTGGCCCT